>PVKM010004434.1:0-52201 GCA_004027735.1 Carollia perspicillata
GAAATTTCTGAATCCTCATAATAACCCTGTGTGGAGGTGCTGGTACTATCAACCCACTTTGCAGGTGAAGAAACTGAGGCTCAGGGACAAAGCTGTCCGTCCAGGGCCTCAGCCTATAGTGGAGGAGTGGTGAGTCACACGTGTTGGCAGGTGTTGGGAGCCAGCAGAAACCACCCAAACTCTGTGGAGGGACTTCCTTTTCACTCCGTGGTGCTATTGGATTAGGCCAAACCTCAGGGCAGAGGTGAGGTCGCTAAGCTGTGACCCCTGCACTTCAGTCTTGTCATCTGCAAAGTGGATTAACATGTGCCCTCTTCAGTTCAATGAATGATCATAACAGGCCTATAGAACGGGCCTGGCACGTAGCTAGTGTTTGCCACCTACATACAGCTCCTGAATTTTGTTTGTTTTGATCTACACATAGATTTTGCTGCTAAAAATGAAAGAGGAAACCGAACCATGGTTTGACGCTGGACATAACACTGCAGCTGTGTCAAAACCTTTGCTTGAGCCCTGGCTGGTGTGGCTCAGTAGATTGAGTGCTGGCCTGCAACCCAAAGTGTTGCTGCTTCGATTCCCAGTCGGGCGACATGCCTGGGTTGTGGGCCAGGTCCCTGGTAGCGGGTGCTCGAGAGGCAGCCACACACTGATATTTCTCTTTCTCTCTTTCTCCCTCCCTTCCTCCTTCTAAAAATATAAATAAATAAACAATTTTTAAAAATAGTTTTAAAAAAACAACCTCTGCCTGATGTTTGGGTTTTCTTTTTTCCTCATAGGATGGTCCAGCAGTTTGGGGTGGACTTTGAAAAGAGGATTGAGGGCTCTGGAGACCAAGTGGACACGCTGGAGCTCTCCGGGGGCGCACGAATCAATCGCATCTTCCATGAGCGGTTTCCCTTCGAGCTGGTGAAGGTAGTGCAGCCAAGGCTGAGTCCTCTTTTCCCTGGTCAGCCACCCTTCTGCTTGGCCTTGAGCCTGGCCTCCTTCCAGATCTTGAGGTCTTGAACCTCCAGCCTTCAGGCCTGAGCCTGATGTGGGCAGAGCGTGGCCTGGGGGAGATGTCCTCGGTGGGTTTCCTTCCCTGAATAGGCAGTTTACAGGTTTCTGGCAGAGCTGTACAAAAAGTTTCGTTTTTTTCCTCTGACAAATATCAGTACTTGTTATTTGCAAGATATGTAGACAGTAGTGGGAACCTCATGTCCCCAGCATGTTGAAGAGGGAAAAAAACAGGTTACAGGACCCAGTGTTAACATACAGATAATATTGTATATCCTTTCATATGCAGTTATGCAGATGTGTCTAGATGTGTCTATTTGCATAGATATGCAGGAACTGCTCTTGCAGTTCTTGGTGCTAGGATTTGAGGGTGGTTTGTTTTATTTTTTAATCTGCTTAAACTTTTACTTTTTACTGTGACCACATGTTTTTATAAGAACCAGTAAAGTTTCTTCAATTAAAGATCAAAAGCTAAAAGCAGATAAACCCCCATAACCCTAACACCCTCAGATGACTCCTGTTAGCATTTAGATGCATGTTCTTTCTGTTATTTCTATGCAAACAGAAAGCACCACTTTGTGTTTGTTTCAGCAGCACATACACTAACATGGGACCCACACAGAGAAGACTGGCACAGCCCCTGAACAAGGGTGACACGCACATTTGTGTAATGTTCCATATAAATAAAGAAAGCCCCCTTGTATATGGAAACACAGCACATATATTCATCCAGAAGTGCGTGTGTGTGTGTATTTTCTAATGCTGTCTTTATACCCTGGTTTTTCATGTGGCCATCTTTCAAAACTAGTCATAAACATTTCATGCATTATCAATGACAAAACAATATATTTTTTGTATGTCGCATCATGCATTTAACCAGTATCCCTTTGTTAGACACTTAGCGTTGTTTGGGGTTTTTCCCACATTTTTTAGCAGTTAGGAATAGTTCTATGAATGTAGCTAATTCTTTAATTCCTCGAGATAAAGTTTTAGAGCATTTAAAACTACCAGGTGATAACATAGGTATATTTTTGGAGGTTCTTGATTTGTATGACAAGTAGCTCATAAAAAAGTTTATATGAATTTGTGTTTTGAAAACCGCTAGAGTGTTAGTATCACAGCATCCTTGCTGATACTAGGTTTTAATATTTTAGAGAATTTCACCCAATTTAATATCCTCCTGTGTGAATACAGATGCACACAGGAGGCAACACTGCCCAGATAAACACTGTTCTGAAGGTGGCCCAGGTACATCCTTGCATGTGTTTGGTTTCTCTGTTCTCAGATGGAGTTCGATGAGAAGGACCTGCGAAGGGAGATCAGCTATGCCATAAAGAACATTCATGGAGTCAGGCAAGTTCTGCAGGGAGAGGCACCAGTGTTCCCTTCACCTTTGCAGTGCCACCCTCCAGCCAATTGGTCCCCCCAGACCTCCGGGTGCCCCAATCTTGAGGTCTTGACAGGGTTCCTGAGTAACTCTCAGTAGCTGTAACTCTCTTCAAGGGCACCCGAGGGTGGATGTGCTCAGTCCTGTGTGACTTCGTAATGGGCCACAGGTTTGTGGGCTGCCCTTGGATTAAACATTAAACTTCCCAGTCAGCTGGCATGAGCCCCAGTTACCATGGACATCTAAGAAAACTCACTGCCTATTTGTCCTGGGAGGCGGGCGTGGGGAGCCAGACCTGAGCATGATCGTAGGAACCCAGTGTTTATCCCCCTTATAGGTTCCCCTGAGCCTCCTGGGTCCCCTTCATATTCCAACAAAAGTAGTCACTCCAGCTGTCAAGTTGTCCATCAACATGGGGTCCTCAGATTGCCCTGGGGGGTTCTAGGTAGTGGACACAGGCATCTGACCCTGAGACTTGCCATGACCTTGGTTCTTTCTTGGGAACCCGGCCCATGCCTGTGAGATTGCTGACCATGCTTTGTTTCTCTCTGACTTATTTCCCCTGCCCCCGGGTTTGGATGGTTTTAGGACTGGGCTCTTCACCCCGGACCTGGCATTCGAGGCCATTGTGAAAAAGCAGGTCGTCAAGCTGAAAGAGCCCTGTCTGAAATGTGTCGACCTGGTTATCCAGGAGCTAATCAATACAGTTAGGCAGTGTACCAGTAAGGTATCGGCCCTCGGCGGGGACCCTGACCGTGGAGATGGGGTCAGGGCTTTGGTATCAGGCTCCCAGTGCTGCTTCAGCCTGTGCTCCATGGTGCCTCCCCCGCCCCCACACTGCCTCAGTTTCTAAAAACATGGTATCTTCCCAGAGGCTAGGGCGGCGGGGGCTTGTCAGCTTGGGTGCAACCGGGGGTGGGGGGGTGCCACGCCACCAGGACTGGCCAGACTGGTGGGCAGGGCTCCCTGGGACCCTGATACCAAGCCTAGCATGTGTCTGATGGAATTGGGGGTGTCATTGGGCTGTCGCTTTGCTGCCTTCTGGGAAAGAGAGGGACCCCGCGTCAGCTGCTGCAGGCCAAGCTCCCTGAATCTCCGTCTGTCACTTCTTGAGTGATGTCGTTGGGCTTCCCTGTAGACAGTACCTTCTCTGTCCCCAGGTTACTAAGAAAGGCCCAAATGTCAATACATAATGAGTGCTTGGATCCCAATGTCAGACTCCTAGACTCCTAGCTGCCTCCTCTAGTTCCCTTGCTACTCTCAGGAACAGTGCTGTTCCCCTGGGTAGCTAGTTCTCAGATCCACTGGGCCACAAGCACCTATGTGTCTAGGCCACTGCCTTCCCCCAGCAAGATGTGCTGGGTTCCCCCATGGGCCTGGTTCCCAGGGCAGCATGCTTTGGCCAAGCAGCTGAGGCGCTTCCTGGTGGGCAGTTTGTGCTTGCACGTCCACAATGGCCACAGAGCTCTGGGTCGGCCTTCCTAGGCAGGGGTTTCTGCTTGGGCCTTCTGTTCTCAGTCTGGAAAAGCCCACATTTGCTTCTTAAGCTTCTTCAATAGGCAAAGGGAGGGGAAAGAAACCCAGATGGCTTGGAGATTTTCATCCTGGAGCTCATTGTCACAGATATGAGGACTCAAAGCATCTGCACACTCTTAGCATCTGCACCATGACACTGACCCTTAGCACTTCTGTAATTAAACCCAGATCAAGTCCACCCCTCAGACCCAGGATGTCTCTTTGATCTGAAGCAGCTTCCGGGGCAAATGCGGGCACAGGCTCCACCATGCATGTCACTAACCAGCTGACTCTCGTTTCTCTCTTTCTCTGTCTCCTGTCCCGGGTGTGTGGCCTGCACTGTCCCTGGGTGTCTTTCTACTGGTCCCACCCTCCGCATGACCCAGGACGGGGCTCTTCACCCCTGATATGGCCTTTGAAGCCATTGTGAAAAAACAGATTGTAAAACTCAAAGAACCGAGTTTGAAGTGTGTTGATCTCGTGGTCTCAGAACTGGCCACAGTCATTAAAAAGTGTGCTGAGAAGGTAACAGAAGGTTTCGTTCTTGTCACCCATGCATTTGTCCCCATCTTCTCCCTCTGTTGTTAGTCTTAACCCACGCATCTGGGAAACTCTGCTCGGATGGACCCCTCCCCCCATGGTCCAATTGTCACTTAACAATATCGCAGCTTTGCATTTGCAGACAAAATGGGACGAGTTGCATTGCATGGGTGTTGTACCTTTGCAGTTTGGGCTCCTGAAGGGGCAGGGAGGCCTTTGGTGTTGCTAAAAGCATTTACTCAGCAGGCATCAGGGACGAGAGTCAGTGCTATTTCCTGGGCCCCTAGAGAAAGGGCGTCTCTATACTCACCAAAGTTGTAAAACATTTCAGTGTGCAAACTTTCATATTATGCCACGGGACATTTACTAGGTTTTCATCAAGGAATTTTGACAGCCTGCTCAATTTTCTTCAACTTGTGTACTTAACCCAAACTGCAGAAGGTGGGCTCTTCATGTGTTTGGTTTGGTTACTGCTGCAAGGCTTGGGCTCTCTGGGGGCGTGACAGGAGTGAATTCCAAAGATGAGATGACGAGGAATGGTTTCCTACAAGGGGGTCCCTCCGAGATAGACAGCCCAGATGCCAACCCACCATCCTAGAACAGTTGCTGCGTGCTCACAAGCTGAGTGAGAGCACTCACCCCAGTGACCAGTAGCTTTAACTACAGTCCATGTCTTCGCTCTCACCCAGTGCTGGGCGGGAGGGGGATGGCTGCCACCCACTTCCTCTGCCATTTTCCACATCTAAATCGCATTTTCAAAAGGCATCTTTGCTTGTGCATGGGCACCCTGTCACTCTCTCTGGCCCACTGTACCCCCACTGTCCCTTTGTCTCCCAGCTGGAGCAGCTGTGAGACAGGAGTGAGGTGGGGACTCGGTGGGCCTACCCCATGTCACCCACCTTCCCCCATGTTTTCAGTGTGGTTCACATTGCTTCCTAAGCCATGAGGACCCAGCCAATGCTGCCACTCTGCTTTCCCCCCAGCTCAGCTCCTACCCCCGGTTGAGAGAGGAGACAGAGCGAATTGTCACCTCTTATATCCGCGAACGGGAGGGAAGAACCAAGGACCAGGTATTGGCTTTTTGTTTTAATTTTCAGATACCATTTGGTTGTAGGAAATCTCTATCTATCTATCTATCTATCTATCTATCTATCTATCTATCTCTTTAGAGGGGAAGGGAAGGAGAGAGGGAGAGAAACATCAATGTGTGGTTGCCTCTTGTGCGTCCCCTGCTGGGAACTGGGCTGCAACCCAGGCATGTGCCCTGACTGGGAATCGAACTGCAATCCTTTGGTTCACAGGCCCGAGCTCAATCCACTGAGCTACACCAGCCAGGGCAGTTGTAGGAAATCTTGAGTGTAAAGTTCTTTGAGTTTGGTTTGTATTATTATTTTTCTGTGTTGAGAGTACATTTATGAAAGGTGGGGACAGTGAAACAAGGAAAGGCTTAGGATAGAAGAACAAGAGAGCCCAGGCAGGTAGGGGAGTGAGTGGGTGGAGAGAATGGAGACAACTTGAACAACAATTTTAAAAAAAGAGAGAGGCAGCCAAGCTGGGCTGCTTTGGCTCACTGAGAAGTCGGAACAAAAGGGCCTTGGAGAGAGGCTCATGGGCTTAGTTAGCCCCGGATGAGCTGCCGCTGCCTGTTGCCATTACAAGTCTTGCGGGGTCCCTTAGAGTTTAGGAGATGCATGTCTGAGAGGGAAGAAAGGTGTGGATGTGCTCCGAGGAAGGAGAGCACCCCCAGTTCTTTCAGTTCTGACACATTCGTACAGTAACCCCCACCTCAGTCCCAATACAAAACCATCTGTCACACCCCTGAATTCTCTTTTGCCCCTTTGTCATCGACCCCTTGTAGACCCCAAGCCCTGGCAGCCATGTGGCTGCTCCCTGTCTTTTGGTTTTGCCCTGTTTTTCCAGAATGTTCTGTGAATGGTCTCCTGTACTACATAGCTTTTTTTTCTTTAGTGGACTTATTTTAGAGAGAGAGAGAGGAAAGGAGAGAGAGAGAGAGAAATATTAATTTATTGTTCCACTTATTTATATATTTATTGGTTGGTTCTTGTATGTGCCCTGACCCGGGATTGAACCTGCAATCTTGGCATCTCAGAATGACTCTAACCAACTGAGCACCCAGCCTGGGCTACATAGCCTTTTGATTCTGACATCCTTCTCTCAGCGTTATATATTTAGCACTCATCCCTGTTGTTTGTGGTATTCCTGAAGTTCGTTACTTTTGATCGCTAAATGTGTAGACCACAACTTGGTTATCTGCTTGCCTGCCAGAGGACATCAGGGTGTTTTTTCTTTTAATTTGCCTGTGAAGACCATCCAAGCACTCACAAAGGTAGAGTGGGACCCCTATAAGCAATCCCAGTGGCAGTCTCACCGTTCCCTGCTGAGTGCACCCAGGGCCTTTATAGGACCCAGCACCTGGTCTGAGTCACTTTCCCCTAGTTGTCTGCCATGGTCTCCTGGCAGCTGTTTAAACCAGAACTGAAACAAGCCTATATGTTGTATTTGGTTGTGATATCACCTGTTTAGAATGGTTCCCTCCCCTTGACACTGATGAAGAGGAAACTGGCTCATTTGTCCTTCACTGTTTTCCCCAGTCAACCTGTGCCTTATTTCTCTTTGCTTCTGTAGCCTAGAAGCTGCATCAAAAGTGTGAGAGGTTCCAATACGTTTTGTTGTCAGTATTGTCAAGGATGCTGCTGTCTCTTCCAAACACACCACAATCCCTGGTTGCCTCCCTATCAACACTGCTAGGCTTGATCCTCTGGCTCTAGGGGAATGGGATTCAGGCTTCATAAAACCGGCGACAGTGGACCCCATGGTCGGAGCACCCCAGCATTTTCCAACAACCCCACAACGTCTGGCCTAGCACCCAGTCTGTTTTATGCTTGAGGGCTTGGAGGCACTGTTTAAGGGCATGTCCCTCATCTGAATGACATCCCACCTGCTCCTCTGTGCCTGTGTGTGTCTTTTCTTTTAATGTCTTCATCTGGCCACATTTTCTTTGCTGTTTAAATGTAGCACTTATGAAATGCCAGGTACTAGCTAAAGACTTTATAAATATTGTGAATTCCTCAACCCTTTGAGGCGGGCCTCTTGTGCCCCTATTCCACAGCTTGGAGCCCAGGGTCACACAGTGAGACAGCGGCTGAGCCAAGCCTGCAGCCCAGGTGGTCAGCCCCAGAGGCTGTGTCTGTGACCACCATGCCGGGCTGCATCACTCTGCTCTGTTGGCTCAGTCTTACTTAGCTGTGAATCCTTGATATTTGGAAGCACCAGTGTCCCCTTTCTCCTAAAGATGTACTCCAGAGTGTGTGTTGGGGGTAGGTGTGTGTGTGACCCCTGTTCTTCTACCTTGAAAGCAGCATGGTTCTGCACCATCCCCCCAACTCCACTCCCCATGTGCAAAGCACTCCATCCGCTTCCCCTCCTTGCCTTGCTGGGCTCTATACAGATGCTTCTCAACTTATGATGAGTTTATCAAGATACAACCTCATTGTAGCATCCTGGTAACCTCATCATAACTTGAAAATATAGTAAGCTAAGAATGCATTTAACACGCCCAACCTACTGAGCATCATAGCTTAGCCTAGCCTACTGTAAATGTGTTCAGAGCTTACATGAACCTACAGTTGGGCAGAATCATCTGATACAATGAATACATTGTAGAGTGTCAGTTGCTGGCCCTCACGATCGCTTGGCTGACTGGTAACCATGACTTGCTGCCCAGCATCATGGGAGAGTATCATATCACATATCACTAGCCCAGGAAAAGACAAAGATTCAAAGTATGGTTTCTACTGAATGCTTATCATTTCCACACTGTGAAAAACGGAAGAGTGGAAAAGTCATACATAAAACCATTGTAAGGTGGAGACCATCTGTACTCACAGTGCCCTCTACTTTCTCCCAGATTCTTCTTCTCATCGACATTGAGCAGTCCTACATCAACACAAACCACGAGGACTTCATTGGATTTGCCAAGTATGTACTGTCTGGGACAGCGGCCATGGGGTGGTGCCAGTCCACTCTCAGTTGGGATTCCTCGTGTGGGTTGGGCGTCTCAGGATGAAGTATTGGGAAGGTTGCCTGGATTATTAGCAGCCCCATTGCCATTATTTCCACTGCGCCTCCTATGGGGCACTAGTGGTTTAAGGAAGAAAGTATAGTCCTGAGGTCAAACTCGTGAGGCAAGGACAAGACTAGCCAGCATCCAATACTTCCTTTCCTAAGGGACTTCTCGGAGCCTTTCATAGACTCCTGTGCAGTTTTCCCAGACTCTCCATTCACACTTGGCCCTTTCACAGAGCATCTCATGGGGTCAGGACTGCCTAGGATCACCATGGCTTCCATTTACACACTGTAGACTTAAAACCAGGACCTTCCATGGAACCCAGATAAGGGACTAGAATAGGGAGCTCTGACTTTAGCAAGATGTAAGTATAAATGCTCGTGGTCTCAGGCATCCTCCCACTGATTCCATCAGCCCCTGCACCACCCCTCCTTAGTGAGCTCGGGCCTCACATGGATTGTGCTGGTGGCTCACAGAGGTTTTCCTTCTTGAGTCCAATAGAATAACAGACGATTGGTAGCCAACAGCCTTGTATCATTTAGCAAATATTGCTGGTGTGCCTTCTCTGTTCCAGGCCCTATGACACAGTGGCGAGCAAGCACAGACCCAGGTCCCCATCCTCAAAGGAAGGTCTCATGCCAGGGACAGACATACACCCAGACACTTAAGACACAGTGTGGTCAGTGCCAGGGCAAGGGCTGTGTAAGGCCCGTGGGAGTCCAGCAGGTGGCGTTCTGGCATCGTCTTGGGGGTGCAGGGAGGCACCTTTGAGGAGGGGCCTACTAGAGCCCAATCTTGACCTAGCAGGCTGGAGCAAGAGGGTATTTCTGTCAGAGATCTCTCTGTTGGAGCTAAGTGATTACCAGGTAGAACATTTATCAGTGCACTCAACACAGTTGATTGAGCAGCTGTTCTGTGCTGGGCACATGGTAGGTGAATGAATAAGGGCCTCGTCAGAAACTTCAGGCCCCAGCTGTTCTGTCCCTGCAGGGGGTGGGCTGGGAGGCACAGTCCATGGGCCATCCCACAGGCGGGATTCTCAGAGCCTGGGGAGCAACCCCTCCTGCTCCTGTCCCCAGCAGCCAGTTGTGTGTGGGCTGAAAACACTGGTCCTCCCTGTTCGGTTTGCTGCTGTTTTCCTCACCTTGATGTCTCTGCTTCTCACACTTCATCCACAGTTCCTTCTCACAATCTCTCCTGTTTTTCCTTTGACCACTCCACTCTTTCCTCTGGATTCCTGCGCCTTCCCACCTCCCCCAGCTGTTACTATACTGAGCAGCTGGTGACCTGGTGGGTATTGCCTGCTGTGTGCCTTTTCCCTGATGTGTGAACGGCTGGGGGCGGGGCCCAGGGTGCCAGGCTCCGCCCAGCCCAGGTATAAACCAGGGTCCCAGTCCTGGGTGGGATATCCTAGGGCCCCACTGTACAACCCTGGAGCACTGTCTCAGAGCCTTTGGACTAGGACAGTGAACAAACCAGACTTGGGCCCTGCCCCTTCAGAGCCTACAGGCTGGGGACACATTGTCATTGAGCCAAAACGTCACAAGGAAAATGAAAGTTGGAAAGGAGGGTAGATGAGGAGTTATGGGAAAGGGGGATAAAGTATGCACCCTGGAGAGACCATCCTGAGGAAGTCCTGACAGCCAGATGACAAGTGGGGGTACCCTAGAGATCATTGGAGACAGGGAAGGAAGGCTGAGAAGCCAGCAACATGAGGAGACCAATACAGGGGGAGGTGGGAGGTCAGGCCCATCACCAGGAGGGCTCTTGCCGGTCTAGGGTTGGACTTTGGACCCCCCCCCCCCACATCAGTGGGAGATCTCCAGTTTGGTGCAGGCAAGGGACAGGTGCAGCCATGTGGGTGAGTGAGCCAAAAGGCCCTTAGGAAGCAGCATATGTGGAATCTCTAGTACCCAGACCTTGTCACGTGTGGCTTAGCTTGGTTCTGTCTTCTTCAGGCATTTCTGATCAAACTTCTTCTTTTGCTTAGATGTTCCGGGCTCCTTTCCCACTGCTCTCTAAACACTAAAAACAGGGCCCAAAGAAAACACCCTATAATAAACTCATTGACATTAGGTAAATTATTGGGTATCAAGTATTACCTCCATTCCTTTTTTTTTTTTTTTAGGTTTTATTTATTAATTTTTAGAGAGAGGGGAAGGGAGGGAGAAAGAGAGAAAGAAACATTGATGTGCAAGATAAACATTGATCAGTTGTCTCTCCCACGCCCCCAACCAGGGACTGACATGCAACCCAGGCATGTGCCCTGAGCAGGGATCAGACTGGTAACTGGTGACCTTCTGGTTGGCCGGCCCCTGCTCGATCCACTGAGCCATATCTGTCAGGGCCAACCCCCACTCTTAGTGTTCAACTTCTACTGCCCAAGGAACAGAAACTTATTTCATTTGTGCATGTGTGCACACACACACTCAATTTATCCAACAGCCAACTTGAATTTTAAGGTAAAACTCCAGAGAGCAACCCCTGTCGTGTGGTTCAGTTGGTTAGAGCACCGTCTTGTATGCGATAGGATTGCAGGTTCGAGCCCCAGTTGGGACACATAGCTAGGTGGTGGATTTAGATCCCTGGTTGGGGCATGTGAGGTAGGCAACCGATCGATGTTTCTCTCTCACATCAGTGTTTCTGTCTGTCTTACTCTCTTTTAAAAAAATTAATAAACATACATCCTTGGGTGAGGATTTAAAAATTAAAAAACCCAGAGGCAGTCAGTACAAGAATGAAACAAGATAGTTTGCCTTTTCATATTGTTCTGAAAGTTCCAGCTAAAGCAGTACGCTAAGAAGAAATGACATTAGTACAAACAAGGGAACTAAGTAAGTGTCCATATATAAATGCATGGCTGTCATCTGCACTTACCATTTCCTGGCATGGACTAGCCAGGAAACAGGATAAATAAGGAAAGAGACCTGGGACTGTAGCTAAATGAACAGACCTTGTAATAGAAACACACCGTTGACCTTGGCTGTCCTCTGGTTTAGGACAGGAGCTATCCAAGATGAGTGAAGTATTGGTGAGCAGCTCTCCCATGGTGTGATCTCTCAGGTCTGACCAGACTATGGTCACAGCTCTTGTACTTAGGTCTTGGTGCCCAGGTTAGGAGTAGGAATTGAGAGTGGGAGGAAGCCTCAACTTTCGACTCCCAAACAGCCTGACACTCAGCCATTGTAACTTCCAGCCACCTGGGAGTCCAGCTTCTCATGCCATCCTTGGAGGCTCCATCACCCAATGAGTTCTGGAAATAGCTGGTGCTCCCATGGGTGGCAGAGACCAGGGCATAGATGCCTTGGTTTAACTCCATACGTTTTTCTCATTCCACAAGCCCGAGCTCTTTCCCTTAAGCAGCCCTTTGTGTGCAGGGTAGTTTTGCTTTGACTCTGCCCTTAACTAGTGTCCTCCTGTGGGAAAGAACCCCACCTGGGCCCTGAGGGCTCTTGCTCCTTTTCCCTCCCTGCATCTCACCTGCATGCCTCTCTGTGCTTTGGTTTCAGCGCTCAGCAGAGGAGCACTCAGCTGAACAAGAAGAGAGCCATTCCTAATCAGGTAGCCAGCCCTCGGGGCCACAGCTCCATGCTCGGGGGTGGGGGTGGGAGGGCACTAAAGAACCACTGAGCCTTGAGATGGCACCTGGCGTGTGCATGCCCCACCAGATCCTCACCCTTGAGTCCACTTAGGTTTTGATGCTTTGGGAAACTGGTCTGAGAACCAAAGCTCTGGCAGACCAAGGGGGAAGATTTTGCAAGGCTCTATCTGGTAAGGCCCTATCTGAACATCCAAGACCATGGTTAGAGCTTCACCCACTCAGGGCAGCCCAGTCATCCACGGTGTCTGCAGCCGAATTGGGTTTTTGACCCCAAAGACTTGGAGCCTGTGGGAGGCGGCGTTACAACAAGCACTTCTGGAGAGGCTTGTGGGGTGGTTTGCCTGCACACCTGGGGAAAACCTAAGCCACACACAGGGGTTTCTGCCTTGATGTTATGCCCCAGCCAGAGGCCTATGAAATAAGAACAGCTCTATATTTACCAGTATTAGGTACTTTTTTTTTTTTTTTTTGAGAAATTCATCTTGGCAAAAATTTCTACCAATGTCTCCTGCTTCTCCATATCATGCAGCGGGGGTGGGATGGGGGCTCTGCTGTTTATCTTGCATGATGATAGAGCCCTCTGGAAAGGAAGGGTGTGATCACTGCATGATTTTTTTTTTTGTGCTTGTAGATAATATGTATGTTGTTGCTTTTTTTTGGGAGATGATACTGAATTAAATATTAACATCATGAGTATAATTAATAGCATGTAATTTTTTTCTTTTGCTGTTTTTTTCTCTGCTCTTCTCTCCTCCCATTTTTGTGCCTTTCCTGCTTTTTCTCCATCCCCTCATGTCCCTTATGTCTCTTTTCCTCCACCTGCTCTTCTTTGATTTACCCACAATCCTAACTTTGCATTTTCAAAGGGGGAGATCTTGGTAAGTACCCACTTAGTGTGGTAGCAAACATTAGAGAATGTAGAAGTGGTGGAGATCCCCCACCCCTTAACATTCCCTTCCCCTCAAAATAAAAGTACAACTAAAAATCAAGCTAACCTAACCCTGTGCCCAATGTCACGTCACCCTGGGCATTAGCTGATGCATGCAGATACTAACCTGACCACTCTGGTGGGAGGCCCACCCTCCAGCCCATTCCCGACATGTGGACTTGGTTTCCTGTAGATCAGGGATGGCAAATAATTGGCTAATACCCCTCCCCTCCCTCCTCACATCCCTCTCAGGGAAAATTTTGCTCAAGCTCTGCTGGAACTTCCACTGCTGCCACTTTGTCACCAGTGCAAACAGCACCATGCAGAAAATTCACTACTTCTGAGCTCATGGCAGACATTACTAATTAATCTAGCACTCTTTCCCCTGTGCCTCTACCCTATCATGTGCCCATGGCAGACCCTGCTAACTAATCCTGGTATTCTTTCCTAAGCATGCCACCACTTCCCATGCTATGGCAGATGTGACTAACTGGCCAGGGAATTTTTTTTCCACACAATAGCTTTGTATGTGACACACTCCCATGACAGACATGACTGATGAGGCATCTCTCTATTGGATGCCACCACTGTCCTGCCTCCATGGTAGATACATGATCGATTAGGCTGTTCTGTTCTACTTGCCCCCTTTGTGTGTGGCAGACATCACTTGTTGATCCCAGCATTTTTCCCACTGAACCTAGACTTCTTACCATAGGACTTCAGGCAGCTCCTACTCATTGATGGGTGTGGCCCCCACATGAGTGGTATTTGCCATCCCTGTTGTGGGTTGTACTTCCTCTCCTTGTGTGGCCCAGCCCAGGGGGCAGCAGGTACTGTTCACGTCTGAGAGTTGAGCTCTTTTCAATGTGTCTGCCTCCAGGCAGCTGGCTTCAGCCCTAGCCCTCCAGCCCAAACAGCTGCCTCCTCCAGGATAGTCTGCCACCACCAGCCACTGAGGCACTGCGTCCCCCTGCTGCCCTCTGGCGGGCATCTCCTGGACACCCCAGGATCTTGCCAGTTGTGCCCAGGGCCTAGAATTCTCTTGGAAGATACAGAAAGAGAAATGAATTATCCTTGGTCCTTACTCCCTGATTGCACTTTCCCACATGTCACTTTCAGCATTCTTTGCCCTTGAATGATTTCCTGCCTCTAAACAGCCCAGGGGTCCCGGGTCTCCCAGCCATGGTTGCCTTATCCGTCTTGGTGACTAGGGCTGGGACCCTCATCTGGGAGGAGGCTGGCCTGTCCTGCTGGTGGGCCCCAGCTCTGTTGCTTGTTGCCTGCTGCCCCTGCTGTCCCTGTGGCCTGTTCTTCCACCCCAGCTTGCCTGTTGCTGTGCCCCATTGAACGTGGGAGCCCTGCCTGCCTCTTCAGTGTCGCCTGCCCACCGCACTCCTGTCCCACCTCGTTCTGAGCCCAGTTGCCTTGGGCACAAATCTGCCTTTTGGATGAGCAGGCCCAAGTGCTCCTGTTTCTTCAGACTCAGTGCCTGTCTTTGCCACCCACAGCTTGCACCTCCCCAGGCTGAGGTTCTGCCTCTGACCCCAGTCGAGCTCCCATAAAGGCGGCTCTCTGGGTGGCTCAAAGACAGCTCTCAGGGGCTTCTCCAGGTCTGACTAGCAACCTTCTGCCCCTGAGACTCGGGTGTGTCATTCCTGCTGTGGCCCTGCCTCATATACACACACCCAGCAGCACAGCCAGGGCCCTGCCTGCCAGCTCAGACCACTGCTGACTGAGGGCAGAGTCAGACAAGCCTGACTACCAGGGAGTGGGTGGATGGGGCACAGCTGCTCCTGGGATCCAGGCTGGGTCCGAGAGTGTGGAGGTCTGCCCATGGGAGGACTTCTCTGGCGAGCATTAATAGCCTGTCTTTCCACCACCCTTATCTTCCCTCCCCTGGCTGTCAATCCCTGACTGACCTCAAGGTTAGATAGGAATATCTACTCTGTGGGCATGGCCAGGACAGGCCCCACCTACCCCTCGGGGAATAGGGGAACAGGTATGAGCAGAGCCCCAGAGCTCTGGGGCTGGATAAGGTGCAGGGGCTTCTCCCTGGGTCCTAGGCAGGAACGCCCCAGGCCTGAGTATGAAGACCATCCCTGACCCCTGCATGACCAGCCTCCCTGCTTTATCCGGGACTGAGGCTATCTCCATGACTTAAGACTTTTAGTGCTAAACTGGGGGTCCTGGGAAAACTAGGGTGAGTTGGTCACCCTGCTGCCAGGGAAGATACCATGACCTTGATGGGGCTGGTAGCCTCTGTCCCCTTGCCCACTAGACAGCCTGTGGCTGGACAGGCGCCAGATGTCACTGCTCCCTGTTGGCAGAAAGACTCCAAAATGCTGTCTCATCCCGGGGAGGGAGAAGCCTATGCCCTCTGCTTAACAAGGGCTTCTAGGTGGTGTCTCGTGCTGTCTCCAGCCTGGGCAGAGGCTTCTGCATGGTGCAGTAGTCTCTGGGTGCTCTGTGGCCACCTCAGTATTTACACTCTGAGGCTGAGAGCCTAAATCTGGTCCCAGGAGGGGAGAGGGCTGGGGGCTGGTCACTCTGTTAAGATTGTGCAAGCTTGGGGGCAGGTCAGAGTGGGCAGAATTTGGCCCCTCCTGGTGGCTACCCACAAGGAAGGCATACGGGTCCCAGAAGCATCCCCTAAGCCCCATCTAGTGCGCTCTTGCTCCACCCCAGTCTGAGCTCCCAACACCAGCTCTTCCCAGCTGTTTGTGGCTACTCGCAACCCACCCTCTGCACGTAAGCCTAGTTTGTTGCTTCCTTGGCCCCAGGCAGCACTGCCTGTGCCTGCATATGCTGCCCGCTGTTCCAAGGGCCCCAGTCCAGAGTGATGGGGTACTCTGGCCCACACATGCCTCTGTGGCCCAGGAGGCTGCCTGTGTTTAGCTGTCAGGTGAGTTCCCCATGCAGGCCTGGGTTCTGCCTCTCAGGTGGTAGCCACTGCCTGATGACCCCCATTGAGGGAGTCTCTCGGCCTGATGTGTCAGGCAGAGAAAACTGGGATCATGGGGCTTGAGTCCCGCGTGGGGAATATCCCCTGCCGGTCCCCTGGGCTCAAACCTTCACCCCCAGGGCTCTGGATGGAGGCATCCCTTCATCTTCATAATCTGAAAAGAGCCTTTGGGGAAGGGAGCCCCTGTGTGGGGGCCGTCAAAGCAGGTACTTGTGCCCCTAAGCATCTGCCCCAGCGCACCAGGCAAATGAGCCAGCAGAGGAGAGAGCAAAGTGAAGGCTACAAGCTGAGCCTCTGCCAGTGGCTCCTGAAAGAGGAGAGACAAAGAGCTACTTCATTGTGTGGGTGACTCCTCCAGCCTTACGCTGATAGCTACCTTCCACAGGGCACGAGGGGAAGGGCCCACTGGCACCCTCCTACCCTGATAACTATACTTCCAAGTGTCACATTCCATGTGACATGGCCCCACACACAAGCCCAGGATTCCTTCTCTGGGCCCCTCTCAGCAGGCATACCTTTTGCCATCTGTGCTAACTCAACCTAACCCCACGGGCCACATTCCCTGTCACCTCATCCCAGACGTGTAAGTCGGGCGTGTGAGTGAGTCGGCGACTGTCCACCCAAGTGCCCCACACTGGTGTCCCATGGGAAGTGGTTGTGGCAAAGCAAACTTGGGTTGGCTGTCTCTGGGCTGGAGGTGTCTGCCTTGGTCCCTGGCTTCCTACCTTGCTGGGGCGAGGGCCTGCCTGCAGTGCTGGGGGTGGGCTGGGCTGGGTGGTGGGTCCTCCACTGAGCCGTGCCCTTCTCCGCAGGTGATCCGCAGAGGTTGGCTAACCATCAACAACATCAGCCTGATGAAGGGAGGCTCCAAGGAGTACTGGTTTGTGCTGACGGCCGAGTCTCTCTCCTGGTACAAGGATGAGGAGGTAAGTGGCTGCTAGGGACGGGGCCACAGGATGAGAGTAGTTGTTGCTCACTTGTCACTCGCTTTCTCACTGTTCATTCAGTTATTTCCTCACTCACTGACTTGCTTACTGGTTCATTCAGGAAAGGTTCTCTGAGCACCGCTGCGCCTCATAGCTTACCACTGTGATGGTAACAGCCAGGGCTGGAGGATGTGCCAGGCATCGCACGTCCTGTTCCAGCCCCTCATGGCTCGCTGTGGGGTCCAGCCTATGGAAAAAAGGGAGATGGGGGAGGGAGCCACTAGCAGGCTGGAAACTGACTCCAGCCTCCAAAGGCACAGCAAGGGGAGGTTCTGGCGCTCAGAGGGAACGCAGCCTGGGATCAAGGATGCAGGCTCACAGCCAGGCTGCTGGGCTGCTGGGGCTCCATGGTCTACAGACTACATGGGCTCAGCCAGGCCCTTAGCCTCTCTGGGCCTCCGTTTCCTCATCTATGAAGTGGGAAGAATAGCCCCTAACTACTGTGAGGTGCTTAGCCGTAGTGTCTCTTTGGAACATGACACATGTGTGTCCTCATCAGGACAGAGGGCCAGCACCAGGAACAGTAACCGCAGAGAGCAGCACTGCAGGCTGCTTGGGGCTGCAGTCTCCGAGACCTGGGGCGGGGAGTGAGCTATGAGCAAGAACACTCCTGCCCAGCGGCAGCACTGCTGGCCCTGCCAGGAGAGGCTGCTGTCAGGTCCCCCCTCTGCCTCTGTTCTGGCCTGCCCTCCCATCCTGACTGGCCCGTTTCTCTCTTAGTAGAACAGCGTAACTGTGAAGGCATTCCTTCAGTTCCTGTTACTGCTGTTGTGGGTCAAGGTTGCCAGCAAGGGACACTGTGTTTCTGTCATTTTCCTTGGTTGCCTTCTGAGAGACCCACAGGCTCTTCCTGTTGGCCAGAGCAGTGTTAGTGTCTGTGACAGAGGCCCAAAATGAAGGCATTTGCAAAGATAGAAGTCTGTTTCTAGTGCGTGTCTTCGGTGAGCTTGGTGGCCCTGTGCTGCAAGACTGCCCAAGGCCTAGGCTTCTCTTTTTCTGTTGCTACCTTCACTCATGGCTCCCCTAATGGTCTAAGATGGCTGCCCCTGTGCCCATCACCACGTGGCCTCTAGCAGCCCCAAGAAGGGAAATAAGAGTGTCATAAGAACATGCCTGCATTGCCCTGTTCATGTGTCTCTGACCAGGATCCAGTCACATGGCCACTGTGTCCTACTCATCTGGGAGGGCATAGCCAGCAACCCAGCCTAGGTGCCCTCGGAGAAGTTAAGCTTCTCTGGTCACCCCTGGAGCCTCCCCTCCTGGTTGTCCTCCCCTCAGGGGTTTGGGAGGACCCCCTTCAGAAGTGGCCCACACCAGAGGCCTCACTGGCAGCTGACACCAGCCCAGGATGGGCAGGCCTGGGCCCCGTTGTGTGTATTTTTACCCAGGCTCAGAGACATGGCAGGTGGGGCTCTCTCGGGGCCCCTGGCTGGCTCTCTTGTGTACGAAGCCCTCTGAGGCCACCTTTCCGTGGAGGGTACCCTCCTTCTCAGGAAACTCTCATGCTTTGTCAGTGAGAAAACAGGCTCCAAGTAGTGACTTGCCCCATTGTCACAGAGCAGAGAAGGGGCCCCATGGGTGGGTAAAGGGCACCAGATCCCAAGACACACCTCAGCCCAGGCTGAACCAGTGCCCCACACCCCTGGGTGTTCCAGATACCTCAGGAGCTCTGAGTCCCCCAAAGGGAGGGACCCTGTGTATGTGGCTATTTTTAAACAAAGGTAGGGGGTTGTCCAGGACCCCACAGCTTTGTGGGTTTGGACGTGGAGGGAGGGCGAGACCAGGCATTCCTCAAGGAACCCTCCAGGCCACATCAGCTCCCTAAAATGGCCGGGTGAGGTAGGGTGACGTTTTCACATTTTTTCCCTCTCCACCCCCACAGTCTGAAACTCAGCCTGCTCTGTGGTTTGTCAGCTGTCAGGCAAGCTCAGGGCTGGTCCCTGCCTTTGGGCTTGGGGGTCCCCAGGGCCGGGTGCCGATCTTGGGTAGTTGTAGAGGGGGTTTGGGGTCCCACCCTCAGCCTGGTTCACTGCTTGTCGCCATTGCAGGTCCAGTTTTCTAAGCTTTTCTTCTGTAACTTCAGGAAAGGCCCTTCATTTACCTCTCACCTGGGGCTTGAAAGCAGGAGCCCCAGACTCTCCTGTGGGGCCGCAGAGGCAGGGAAGTGTTGGGAGGAGGGTTGAATACCCGTCGGCGGTAATGAGAACCAGCAGGCCTGTGTGAAAGGGGCCTTGTGTGTGCCCCAGACACAAAGCATGCTCAGCGCAGGAGGGGTAGGGGACGAATTTCTGTGCCCCTGCCCAAGTTAGGATCCCAGCCGGGACCCTCAGAGTCACACTTGGCAGCCACCCCCCGGGGCCAAGCCTCCTTAGAGAAGGCTCAGAGAGGGGCAAGATATCCGTTTCTTTATTTTAAAAAATAATCAAGAGGAGGTGGTTACAGCAAGAAGTAGGAATAGGGGGGTGGTTCAGCCAAGGCCCCCAACCTCACAGCTGGTGCTGGGGCTTCCTCTGCCTTTCCCTGGAGCCTTTTCCCCCACCCAGGCCCTTCTTCTGGACTCCAGAACCTTCCATCCAGGTCTCCACCCCAGTGGGAAACAGGGTGGTGGGCAATTACACTCACCTCCAGCTCTGCCTCTCTGTAGGATGGCAGCAAGTTTGGGGGGGCCGCTGTCCCGACGTGCTGCTGGCCCGAGCCCAGCCTAACCAATGTGCAGACTACTGTACACATTCAGAGCCCCCTGAACAGGTAGTCTGAACACTGGGTTGGCGGGGCTGGCTGTCCATCCTGCGGGCCCCCCAGGCAGCAGCAGGGCCACCGTGCTTCAGCGCCTCTGCGCAGGCGAGGAAGCCACTGCTCCACCGTGACAACCCGCTCTAGCTTTTCTGACGTGGCAAGGCTGAGCTGGCTTGCATCTGGAGAAAGTTGTGGGTTTTCAGGAAATCCTAAGTGGGGGAGGTTGGGAAGGAGGGTGTGAGTCCGTGGCCTCTTCGTGCGGGAGACAGTTTCTTTGGGGGTCGGGGTGGGGGCGGGCGCACACACAGCTGTGTGTGCATGTGTGTGTGTGTGCGCGTGCGCGCGCTCACTGGCAGCATCAGGAAGGCAGCCGCTGTGCTCTGGGTGGAATCTCACTGTAAACAGTTCCAGATGTGGCGTCTCGCTCTGGGTCCAAAAGGACTGTGACTCAGTTACTTGGCCTGGCTGACTAACTAGAAGCTTCCTGCCTCATGACACAGCAGAGCGGGGGCAGTGAAGGCCTTTCCACAAACTTCCAGTCAGGAACTCCCACCCTGGCCTTTTCTAAAGCTCCCAAAAGCCCCTGGGACCACTGGTAACACCCTTTCTTCACCACCCTTTTTCCCTTAGGCTCCAAGTCTGGAGCCTGAATGGAGGGCGGGACTCCCATCCTCAGGGCACTGGGCCCCTCTCCCTGCCTCACTGATGCTTGGTCTAGAGGCCTGGATAGCCTCTGTGTCCTGCCTCCTCCCTGTCCAGAGCTTAGTAGGCTGACCCTGGGACAGAGAGAGAGAGAGACAGAGACAGAGACAGACAAAAGAAGCACTGCCTCTCAGGGTCAGCACTTTCACACGGGAGAGTCAATTCTCACCTTAAACAAGGAGGGCAAGACTCCCGTCTGCCTTTGACAAAGCAGGGACTGAGGCAGAGCGGAAGTGACTTGCCCAAGGGCACATGGTTAGGGAGGGCAAGCTCTGCCTCCAGTGCCAAAGGACAGCCCATGCACGTACCAAGGCTGACGCAAACTCCTGCTGCTCTACTCTGTCTGTGTCCTGAAACTCCAAGCTGGCACCCATTCACCAGGGAGCCCCATCCATCACTGTGGTTGCTCTTGAGTTTGAAAGCAGCAGCCATGCTGGGCTTCTTTCTGGGGTTTTCTGGCACACAAGGACCTGAGAGGTGGAAAGAAGCAAACTGCAGGGTGAAGAGGCAGGTCTCTCCTCTGAAGTCACCCAGGAAGTAAAAGGCTGGGAGAGCTACGGAGAGAACCTAATTTGGGGCACAGGTCCCTGTGTGGCCCACTGCACCTACTGTGTGGCCCTGGCAGCCAGCTCCCCTCCCTTAGCCGATGCATCCCTGGTTGGGCTGGGGGAGGGCTCTGTTAGCTAGGGGAGGAGCAGCAGTTCATGTCAGTCCTCGGTCTTAAGTCACTGTGGGTTACCTGGGTGTGGGAGCCGGGAACCCTGGTGCCATGCTCTGGTGTCCTGATGCTAAAACCCAGATAGCAAGTACGTGCGCACACATGGCTACTGTGAGGACTAACAGTGATGCACTGGCCCTGTAGATGCTTAGCCGATGACTGGGTGAGCATTGGGTTCCAGAGTGCCACTTGCCAAGCCTACACTCCTAGCCAAAGGACCCATTCCCCCTGAGCTGCTTCCCCAGCAGCTATCAGTAGGTACTTCCTAAAAAAACTTCCCTGAGGAAGTGAGTGACATGTGTCCTCTGTGGCTCTGGGGCTCGGACAGCTCCTGGATCATCTGAAACCCCAGCCCCGCTCCTGATCCCCTGCCTGCCCCTCTCTGTGCCTCTGTCTCCCTCTGTAAATGGGAGCACAGTGGTAGCTCACTTTCAGGCTCGTCGTGAGGCAGTAGCTGAATTAACGGTTTATTCCCTCAGCCCGAAGGAGAGAAGTGGTTGGAATTGGGGAGAGTCAGGGCTGGCCAGTTTTGAGTGTCCCCTGTGTCAGCAGTAACCAAAATGGACAGGAGTCCCTGCCCTCCAGGAACTGAGGAGTCAGTCTGGGTGACAGACTACAGCCTAGTTCAATAAGCAAAATAGAGTGCTGTGTTGTGTTGTGTTATGTTGTGTTGTGTTGTGAGGGGAAGCACCAAGGGGAGAAGTGGGAACAGGAGGGTGATGGGCTGTGGTCAGGGCAGGTGTTGCCAAGGGGGTCCCATCTGCACAAAGATGTGGAGGATGCAAGGAGGGAGCCACAGAGGCATGGGGCGTTCCAGGCAGAGGTCCCAGATTGCAAAGGTCCTGGATAGGAGCTTGCCTAGGATGTTCAGGGAATGTCGAGGAGGCCGGTGTGGCTGGGGACAGGGGGCAGCAGTGATGGATGAGCTCATCTGAGTGCAGTGGCTAACATGGGACACAGCAGGTGTTGGCAGTAGTCCTTGCAGCAGAGTCCAGCCCTGGGCAACCTCAGGTCTTCAGTTAAATAGCACAGGGTGACCCGTGCCCTTCTGCCCTCAGGAGAAAGAGAAGAAGTACATGCTGCCTTTGGACAACCTCAAAATCCGTGATGTGGAAAAGGGCTTCATGTCCAACAAGCATGTCTTCGCCATCTTCAACACGGAGCAGAGGTGAGCACCCATGGGGTCCCAGGGTGGAGACCTATGACTTCCTTCGGTCATTCAGCAGCATCCACTGAGTGCTTGAGGTGTACTTAGTTCTTGCACTAGGGCATCACGTTCTAGAAAGGGAGTCAGATGAGAAACAAAATGCCATGGGCACTTTCAGTGGGTGGTTGGGCAGAGACTGGGATGAAATGATGTTTATCCCTGGAAAGGTCTAAAAGGGACAGGACCTGACTCAGATGCTCTTGGGTGCCCTCTGGTGGCAGTGGGAGAAGCAGATATGGGCCCCTGGCCCGGTGGTAGCTTCGTTGGTTAGAAAATCGTCCGGATACACCAAGGTTGTGGGTTCGATCCCCAGTCAGGGCACATACAAGGATCAACTAGTGAGCCCTGGATGGTCTGGCTCAGTGGACTGAGCACTGGTCTGCAGACTGAGATGTTGCTGGTTCAATTCCTGATCAGGGCACATGCCTAGATTGCAAGCCAGGTCCCCAGTTGGGAGTGTACAAGAGGTAACCACACATCAATGTATCTCTCCCTCTCTTTCTCCCTCCCTTCCCCTCTCTAAAAATAAATAAATAAAATCTTAAAGAACTGGTGAATGCCTCGATAAGTGGAACAACAAATGTATAATTCTCTCCCTCTTTTCTTTCTCTAAAAACAATACATAAAAATTTAAAAAAAGAAAAAGAGACAGACATTGGGGGTGGCGGGAGCCTAGGAACCAAGTACCAAGAGACTGCTGGTCCAGGTGAGAGATGGTGGGGCTGGATCTGGGTTCTGCTGAGGACATAGAGCGGGGGCAGATTCCAGTAGAGTTTACTAAACTCCTGGTTGGTATGGATGTGGAGAGAGAGAAAGGCATTGCTGGTGACCCTGAGCTCCTACAGGGAGGGAGCTTCCATCGGCTGTGATGAGAAAGATGGAGGCGGGACAGGCTAGGGGACAGTCAGGAGCTAGGTCTGAGCCACGCTGAGGGAGAGGCCTGTAGGGATTAGGGAGGCAGCCGGGTCAGTACAGCCTTCAGGAAGGGGTGTGAATTGGTGAGTTGTGATTGTATGGTGGTGTTTACAGTCACGGGACAGGATGAGATCCCTGAGTGATTGTAGATGGAGACAGGACAAGGAGGCTCTAGGTAAATCTGTCTTCTGGGGTGTTGGTGGGAGACTTTATTTAGCACAAGAAAAGGCAGTCCCCCAGACTCACACACACACCCTCATCCAGGAACCAGAGACCACCTGAATCAATGGTTAGGTATCACGCAAGACCCAGTAGCTATTCATGAGCAGCTGGCAGGTGAACGACATCCTCCCAGCTGGCCCCAGGACCACCACCCCACTGTTCATCTGCACCACCAGTTCCCGCTGAGCCCCCTGCTTTGTGTAGGAAAAGCTCTGTCTTGCTTTTTTCTGAGCTGCCCCAAATACCTACTTTAGCTGGCTTCAAAACCTCTGTAGCTCTTCTAGCCTCACCATCTTCCTGCCTCTGCCCAGACAACCTGGGCCCTGCAGTGGGACGGACCTGTTGGGAAGCTTTTTCTGGCTGAGTGACACTGGGCACCTGGTCCAGTGTCAGCCCTCCTGTACAGGAGGTTGAAGATATAACCTAGTAGATCGTTGATAAGTTCAGAAAACCCAAAATAACAGTAGCAGAAATGAGGTAGATGTTCTTGGTTTTTTGTTTTGTTTTCATATAAATCAAATTAAGACTTGACCATCCAGGGCAGGTAGGGCAGCTCCACAGGCACCTAGGCCCAAGCCTTCCTATTCCTCAGCCTTCTTCCACCTTGTCCAAGATGACTACCCAAACTGCAGCCACCCCAGTGCTGTTGCAGGCATCAGGGAAGAGAGAGAGATTTAACAAAGGCATGCCTCTCCCCTCACAACTCCTTCCAGAAATCCCTCAGGGCATCCACTCACTGACATTAGCTGGCCAGAGCTCTGCTGCTGGGCCATGCCTTAACCTCAAACCCACATCTCACAAAGACTTTGGGGTAGCTTGGTCATCTCAGCCGTGCCTGCCCTGCAAGACAGGATAGGGCGCAGGTGTTGCCACCCTCCTGGGGCCTGTGGTTGCGCGCGTCTGGGTCAAGTGTGAATCCCAGTCACTCAGACCCCAGAGCTTACTGCACCTGAGCTGGGCCCACAGTCAAGGTCGAGCACGTGCGCCTCTCTTCCCATCACAGGAACGTCTACAAGGACCTACGGCAGATCGAGCTGGCCTGTGACTCTCAGGAGGACGTGGACAGCTGGAAGGCCTCATTCCTCCGAGCTGGTGTCTACCCTGAGAAGGACCAGGTGAGCAGTTGCCATGCCTTGCCCAGCCAGTACACTTTTGGCTGAGCCGATCCCGCCCTGGGGGAGGAAGGGAGCTGGGGTCTCACAAGATGGGTCATTTTCGGGCTGTATTTGCCAGAACTCACTGAAGGCATGTAGCCCATACCCTCAAGCAAAGAAAACAGACAGGTCGGGGAGGATTTTGTCATCAGGTCCCAGAAGGTTCTTCAACTGAAGCCAAAGACAGGGATGAATAGGGACTGAGATCCCATCTGCTTTGTTCTCTCTTCTCCTTCCCCTCTTTGAGGTAGAGTGAGCATGGCCGCCCTCAATCCCCAAATGAATACATTTCGGTCCTCAAAAGGATCTAGCCACTTTGGGCTCTGGTCTCCCCGGGTCCAGGCAGCTCAGGCCAGGGGCAAGCAGGGCCACATGGTGCCTACACAGCCATCAGGAGCCAGCCCTGGAGGGTTAGTTGTGGGTGGGACAGGGCAAGCAATTTTCAGGGAAGGGGGCTCCCCACACCCTCCTTAGGCCGCAGTCACCCCTCACCATCTCTGCTACCTCGTAGGCAGAAAATGAGGATGGAATTCAGGAGAACACCTTCTCCATGGACCCGCAACTGGAGCGCCAGGTGGAGACCATTCGCAACCTGGTCGACTCCTACGTGGCTATCATCAACAAGTCCATCCGCGACCTCATGCCAAAGACCATCATGCACCTCATGATCAACAACGTAAGCGTCTGGCCGCTAGGGCCTCTGGTCACAGGCAGGGGCCAGGGGATTAGTTAGTCACCACTGTTTAAACATCAAAATCTGGATTTCCAGCCTCTTCTGGGAAATTGGAAGGTACAGGCCACACAGGGTTCACACTCACATTTATCAGGTAATTCAAGCTAACACGACACATGTGAGCTTCTTCTGAATTAATTTGTTTAGTCTTACAATAACCCTAGGAGAGGGTTATTGTAAGACTAGGAGAGGGAATGCTATCATCCTCATTTTATAGACAGGAAAAAGGAGGCCCAGAGAGTTCAGGAAACATGCCCCAACACTCAGAAGAGTGGGAGGTGGGATTCAAAGCCGGGCTGGGTCTGTCACCAGCTGTAGCCTGGTGTTGGCAGCCTTGGCCTCCTCATGGCCTGCAGCCCAGCCCACCTTTACTTTAAGTGGGAACCACTTGCCCTGGGGCTTGCAAGCCTCTCATTCAGGTTTCCCTTTTGCAAAATGCAGCTGTACTAATTGCCTCCCATTTTAGGCCTCCTGCTTGGCGGTAGGTGCTCAGAAAGCTATGTAAACCAGGTTTGATTTGTGTTGTGACTATGAAAGCTGCAACTGTACCAGGGTCTAAAGCAAAAAGCTCAAGTCCCTTCCCTTTCATTCTGGTTTTCACAGTCTCCTTCTCCGTGGGGATCAGTGTTTGATTTTGTGGGTGCCCTGGGATATTCTTCGCAGATAGATGAAACTTACGATATAAGCGGTTCTGCAGCCTGAAATATAAAATGCATATGTGCTTTGACCCTGCAGTTCTACTTAAGGAAGTTCCCACACAAAGACATTTGCCCACATGCCAATTGAGCATATGCGTGGTTATTCTTTCCAGCATTGTTTTGTGGTGGCCAAAGGTTTGAAATCTCTATCCTTTTAATAGAATCCATTTAATAAATATCAATTGTATCACACACAAAAAAAAGAACGAGAACTATCTTCAGGTTTATAATAACTTTCATTATTAAGTGGACGTGCATGGAGTATAACAATATACAGGAAGACTCCATTTGTTTAAAAAGAGGAGAAATACATATACATTGTGTATGCACGGATATCTATGGAAGTTTGTACAAGAACCTGGGTCTTGTTGCTTCCCAGGAATTCAGGGGGGCTGTGGAGGTGGTGTAGACAAAGGAGTTTGTGCTGTACCTTTTTGTACCTTTATGTTTTCTCTTTCCTTTTACCACTTTTTCAAAATGGAAATGTTTGAATGGCTGACGCAGTCACATTTAGAAACTGTAGAGTGTGGTCATCTTCGCAGATATTGAAAGTTTGGGAAAATTTGCAATATAGACAATTTGTAGGCAGAGTCTTCTGCTATGAGGTGTCTCATATCCACCGAATAGATGTGTTTCAGTCTCGAGCCACTCTTGACCTTAATGAGCGTGCTTTGGAAGCATCCCCTCTAAAAGCAAGAACAAGTTGGCCATTTCCACTTTTATTTAACTTCCTTGTAGAGTTACTAGCCAGTGCAGTCTAAGAAAAATAATTTAGAGGTGTGAACATTAAAAGAATAGGAAAAATTATTCATATTTGTTGACACTCGTTACACATAATGTTGTCTAGAAATCCCAAGAAGAGTAACTGAAAAACTCTTGTGTCCTGTAGGAGGATTCAGGAACAAAGTATAAAATTAAGGAACAGAAACTAATGCAGTAAGTCCTCAGTTAACTTTGTGGATAGGTTCTACAATTTTAAGTGAAATGACTTAAAACGAAACCAATTTTTCCATAGGCTAATTATGTACACCTGAAACTAATATAACTAATATACTATTGTATACCAACTATACTCAAATTTTAAAAACACCATAGGCTAATTGGTATATATAAATAAGGGTTAGTTAGGCTCCCAGGAAATTGCATCAATGATATAATCAAATGACATTGGACATAATTGGAGGACCTGCTATAGTTTTGAAGCAAAAGCCAGTTTGAGGGTAAAGTGATAGCAGAAAAGACAGTAATAAAAGAGGTATGCTTCTAGGAATACCTTTAATAAGAATCTCCTGAAATGTGTTGGAAGAACGCTTGAAAGCATCCCTGAGGAACTCGGAAGCCAGCTAGGTGGAAAGCTCACCTGGGTTTTAAACATCTTACATGTTCTACAACGAAGACAAAGAAAGACCTACCTAGAGTGGTGGATGTCTTTCCAGCCAGTCAGAATAGTCAGCTGAGTACATGGTTGGTGTGGTGGGAAGCCCTGACCTCTCCGACCCTTGCCCCCAGACGAAGGCCTTCATCCACCATGAGCTGCTGGCCTACTTATACTCATCAGCGGACCAGACCAGCCTCATGGAGGAGTCAGCTGACCAGGCCCAGAGGAGGGATGACATGCTGCGCATGTACCACGCACTCAAGGAGGCGCTCAACATAATCGGGGACATCAGCACCAGCACTGTGTCTACACCCGTGCCCCCACCTGTTGATGACACCTGGCTCCAGAGCACCAACAGCCACAGGTCTTTGACGCCTGTTCACCCATTTGCTGTAGAGGCTACTGCCTGGGAGTTCCTAGCTCTTCTCCCAATGCACGGGTGGGCAGGGTAAAGGGGCCCAACCCAGATGGGACAGCACCCAGGGCTAGTCACAGTGGGAGCTGCTAGCCCACCTCAGCCTGAAGGGACCAGGAGAGAAAAGGGTTAAAGACCAGCCTGCCTCCTGGTGCCTTTCATTGCTTCAGCGCAATGAAACCCAGGCAAGAGGCCTGGGCAACACCAGCCATGGCGGTCAGCCTCCTGGGGCACAGAGCATGACCAAGAATGGTGAGTGGGGGAGGATCTGGAGGGACAAACAGGACATAACCAGCACATCTCCTCCCCCCGAGTTTCCCCGAGCTGTTGGATGGAAATGAGACCCTGGTGTGGGTAATTCATAGTAGCTGGCAGGGAAACCTAACCAGTGCAAGGGTGGGCAAGTGCTGGGAGGAGAGAGCAGGATAGGTCAGGGGAATCTCAGAGGAAGTATCAGCCCCACTGAGACCCCAGGGAACCAGAGTTACTTAGGGAGGGGAAACAGCATCCAGCTTGGGGAGCAGCAGGCCCAGGGGTATCCCACGGGGCGCCTGGGGCAGGGGCTTGTGGCCTCTGGAGGCATGTGGATTTGATTTGTAGGGTAGAGCTGGGCTCTGGTAGGATTTTCAATTATGGAGGGTGGATTAAAGGAAGCACGGAGTTGGGGAGGCCCAAGCAGGGCCAGTGAGAGAGAAATGTCTCTGAAAGTGAGGTCAGGAAGCAGGAGCCGTTGGCCAAGGACAGGTTTTTGGGTGGGAGGATGGCCATCTCCAGCAGGTCTGTCTGGGGGTTGGACAGAGGAGCCCAGTGCACCTGCACTGCCCTTTGCCCAGGTCCAGGCGCTTACCCACTTCTCCCTGGGTGGTGGTTGGTGCCAGCCTGGTGCTCTTGACCATGGTTTCCAGCTCACACCTTCTTTCTTCTACAGCCCCACTCCACAGCGCCGACCCTTATCCAGCGTACACCCCCCAAGCCGGCCCCCAGCAGTGAGGGGTTCCACCCCAGGGCCTCCCCTGATACCTGTGCCGGTGGGGGCAGCCTCCTTCTCAGCGCCTCCCATCCCATCCCGGCCCGGACCCCAGAGTGTGTTTGCCAATAATGACCCCTTCTCGGCCCCGCCCCAGATCCCATCTCGGCCTGCTCGGATTCCACCCGGCATCCCCCCCGGAGTGCCCAGGTAAGGCTGGCCCCTCACTGCCTACCATCTAGTCATTGGCCTGCATCCTGCAGGGAATAGAGGAATCACCAGCATCTTCATTTGACTGGTGGGGAAACTGAGGCCAAGAGGAGCCAAGTCAACTGCCCAAAGTCATGGAGTGGTAGAGTCAGGTGACTCCAAGGCTCCAAGCTTGTCCGCACAGCTTGGGACCCTCACATGGGGGTTTGCCCTTTGCTTCCTTACTGAGGACACACATCAGTCATAGCATAACCTTGCCCTCCTCTCCCCACCTTGCAGGCCAAGCTCTCTTCTCCCCACTTGTCCCGTGGAGAACCTGAGGTTCAGGGCTAGTGGGGGACTTGTCCAGGGTCATAGAGCAAGCAAATGACTGCAGGGTACCAAATGACTAGGCTTGGCAAACTCCTTCCTGGCATCCTGGCAGCCTTCAGAGCATCTAGCAAAGGGCAGCAACCTGGGAAGAGGTGGTGGGGCCTGGGTTGTCACCTTTGCCTTGCTTGCAGCCTCACTGCCGTCTCCCCAACCCTGTCTGTCTTTATTCTCTTTGCAGCAGAAGACCCCCGGCTGCGCCCAGCCGGCCCACCATTATCCGCCCAGCCGAGCCGTCCCTGCTCGACTAGGCTGCGGGGGCATTTTCTTGGGGGTTTCTTGGGCACCCTTGGTGCAGGAGCTTCAGTGGTCTGGGCCCCTCTGCTGCCCCTGGCCCTCCCATCCCCACGCCAGGACCAGGCTCCCCGACTCTTTCCTAACCCTGGCCCAGTCAGGGGCTGTCCTGGCCCCCATCCCCAGCTGGACATAGCACTGAATGAAGGGGCCCTGGAGCCCTCGTGTGGGAGGACCTTGGGTGTTGCACTTTGGGGGATGAGGCGTTGGGTAGCAGAGGAGGGAACTGGATCCTGAGGACCATCTGTGGTGAGGTATCCCAGCTAGTTTGGGGTGGACTCACCCAGGGGCTTCTCTGGCTTAGAAAGCCTGAGCAGACCAGGCCTTCTGGAAACTGGGCACCAAGGACACCTGTACCCCTGGTCCTTGTTGGGGTGAAAGTGATGTATCCACTTCTCAGCAGCAGGAACTCCTGGTGGTAAGCCAGGAATGGGTCCAGTGCTGCCTGCCCTGCCCAAGTTGTACATACTCCTTTCTTGGCCGTACTAACCACACGGCCCAGCCTTGGCTGCCAGAGGTGCCTTTGCCAGGTCCAGAACCCTCAGCTCTGCTGGCCTCGCCCTCTCTTTTCCTTCAGCCCTTCTCTCCTGGGTCCCCAGAGCGGCCGGGCTCGGGGCTGAATGGGTAAGGAGACTGTGAGGGCCCCTTGGCTCCTACCCAGGCCTCCCACAAGGGGTGGGCCCAGGTGGCCGCTCTCCGAGCAGACCTCACTCACTGCTCACTCGGTTTGACCACTGTAAGTGCCTGCACTCTGTATCCTATTAATAAACTAAAATAAAGGGAAGACGCTTCTGGTGGCTGCTGTGTGGGCCTTTTGTGTTGGCATTCAGGCTGATGTGGGCTGCTTGCTTTCCCCCAGAGGCCTTCAAGTAGGACCCCATCAATCCCACCATGGGCTCCCCCACACCTCACTCACGGGGGCTCTGCTCTTGTGGGAAGGGTTCATTTCTTCCAGAAGAATCCATACTCTAGAAGGGAAAGCTTTTACTTTCTATAACATCTCAGAAGTGGAGGCAATATCCCCCACCACCCCACCTCACTACACGACACGAAGGCCTGGGGCGGGCATCAGAATCACTGAGGTGAGAGGGAGTCCTAGCCCTCCACCCCAGACTGTGGTGGTCAGCCTCTGTCCCCACCTTGACGCCCGGAGCACTTCCTGCAAGTCCCCTCTTCCCCCTCTCAGGGCCCCAGGCCTTCTGGCCCAGCCAGGGACACAGTTCAACTTTGCTTTCTGATTTTTCTCTTATGCCCAGGCGACCACCTCCGTCGGCTCCCGCCAGACCCTTCTTCTGAGCTTCGTGGGAGATCCCTCCCGCCCGCCTGGCTGCCCTCTTGGGGGCAGGTCTGATCTGGCTCGTGTCCCTGAGCCCCAATCACCAGGCTCTGTGATTTTCTGACCATAATTTATTGGCTCCGGTCCCCAGCCCAGACCGCCCTTTGTCCTGTGAGGCTCCTGTGCAAGCTTTGGCCAGGCCATCCCTCAGAACTGCCTTGGGCCCCTGCAGGGGGAGCAGGAGGGGCAGGTGGTCCTGCAGGCTCCACTCCTGGAATTCTGTTACTGGACCTCACACCTAGCCCTGCTGGGCCAAGGGGCTGGCTCCTTACTGTTAATAAAGTGACTGTCCTGGCAAGAACACTGCAGCTGAGTTTCCTTCCCAACCCCTGGCATGAGCAAAAGGACCCAGGTGGAGTTACAAGGAGGGGAGGGAAGACATGGGGTCCCATGAGCAGCAAGCCGTCTTCCACCCTCACAGGGCCAGTGGGGAAGGGAAAGGGACACTTGCTTCCTGGGCCCCATCCAGCACCAGGCAGTGGTGGTACAGCCAGAAGGCTCAGCCTAAGGCACATTTACAGTAGGAGACAGGGGGCCAGGGATCCCAGGGTTGCATCCAAATGCTGCAGTGCCCGCCCCACCCTGTGCACAGTTTCCAGGAAAGTACATGCAGCCACTGAGCCACCCTTCTGGATGGTCCAGACCTATAAGCCAGCCAGTGTTCCAGCCTAAAAGGGAAGACACACAGGGCCCACAACGCATGCCCAGAATGTACAGCTTCGTCTGCCCTAGGAACTAAGCTGGTGAAGGGACCCCCCCACACACAAGTCTTACACACATGCACCCTGCTGTCACTCCTTTTCCCTGTTCTTCCTTCAGGGGCAGGGGCTACGTAGGCACAGGGCGCTTGTCCTGAAAGAAGCGCTTGAGTGTGCAGACCTGCAGCACAGCCACTAGCAGCAGCACAGCCACGTTGACAGCCGACCAGAAGTTGACCCGTTCCAGGTTGCCCTCCTGCAGGTTGCGGTCACGTGCTTCAAAGGCTCGCAGCAGTGTGAGCATCTGGATGCTGCGCTCCAGACGGGTCCTCATGGTCTCAATAGACTCCTGTGGAACAAGGGAGGAGCAGAGTCAGGCCTCCACCCTTTGGGGAGCAGAGACCAATCAAATAGGGGTGAAAGTCCATGTTGCAGGGGGAGAGAGAACTGAGAGCACTGACTGCCCAGGCTGCTTGCCTGAGTCCAAATCCTCATTCTGCCACTCACTGGCTGTGAAAACATGAGCAAATTAACCTCTCTGGGCCTCAATTCCTTCCTCAGAATTGTTAGAACTGAATGCTTAAAATAAGTTTAAAGAACGTATTTACTAGTGGATAACAACACAGTTACTGAAGCCAGACTGCCTGGGTTCAAATATTGGCTCTACCAGTTGCTAGCTGTGTGGCCTTATGACAGTTATTTAGCCATCCTGTGCCTCAGTAAAATAGGGGATGATTTGAGCACACTACTTCATAGGATGGTTACGGAGATTTAACGAGTCACATAAGCCCTTAAAATCAGGGTTTACACCTAGGAACGTGCTATTATTTTTAACTGTGAGCTGCTACTATTCATCTAAGTTGGAGGCACCACTGCTAGGAGAGGCTAGGTCCAGCCAGGCTGGAAGGCAGGGACACAGGGACACACTGTAGCCCAATGCCAGAGATCTGGAAGCAGTAGCCCCATCTCAGCTTGGGCGAACCTTGATGTCCTCCATCTTGACATCCAGCATCTCCTCAGGCTCCACGACCTCTGCCCAGCCTTCGACCTCCTCATCGTCCTGCAGGCTGTCAAAGATGAGTTCGAAGAACACCAGCTTCTCGGAGATTGTGCTGAAGGAGTTGTCAAAGCACAGCTTGTAGTCTCCAGCCTCCGTGGGCTCTACCCTGGGCAGATAGGCAGACACACAGACATGACCCTGAATGGCTGCCAGCCGGACTTTGCGAAACAGGGTGGTAACCGGAGGCTGCTGGGGAGGGGCAGGGTTGTAATCGAACCCTAGCAGGCAGTAGGACTGAACTCACGTGTGCACCCCATCTGCCTTGCGGGACTCACTGACCAGCAGCACGCCCTGAGGGCTCTCCAGCGTGAAATCCACATCCAGCCCAGCACCTCCGATCACCTGGGGGGCAGGTAAGAGCAGTTGAAGGGTTAGGGGTAGGCCAAGAGCACCTACAAGAGAAAGCTAGGGCTGGACCGCTACGCAGACCCATACAGACCACTAGAGACCTACCTGAACACTGACACCCACACCTGCAACTGGGTCCTTTTCCCACCCGTCCTCCCGGCCGCGATCAATGCCTTGGCTGCGCCCTCATTGATATGCCAGCTTTGGGATCAACTGTTTCTTCTGGTAACGCCCCTGTCGGAAGTCCTTGATCTGCTTTTACCTGGCCACGCCCCTGACTTGCCACACCCCAAATGAGACAACCGGTCCAGCTTTTAGCCCAAGACCCCACCAAAATTCTCCGGTGGATCACACCCTTTCTCGCAGCGCGCCCTGGTCACGCCCACCAGCCCAATCCGACACGCCTTGGCCACGCCCACGGGAGAGTCAGGCCCTATAAAGGGCTCTATTTTCCAATGGCCCGCTCCCGGCTGTCTTTAGCCCCGCCCTCTACCATTATCCCTACCCCTTCCGGTCCCAAGCACATTGCCCGCCCCCTCCGTCTGACTCAGGTTCCTCCCCCACGCTCTTTCTCACAGGCTCCTGTCCCTACCCTCTTTAATGTGAGCCTTGCCATTGCTGAGTGGCCACGCCCCCTCCTCTTGGCTTCCCTCGCTCCCCAGCCCGGGACCCTCAGTACCTGGTACTCGGTCTCGAGGCTTGCGTTGGCAGGAGCAGACTGGTAGAAACATTGCTTCCTTCCCGCAGGCAGCAGGAATGTGAACTCGCCGTCCTGGATCGGTGGGGGTCCTGCCCCTCCCACCCCCACTGACGGCAATAGTAGCCACAGAACCAAGGTTAGGGCCGCCCCGGCCGCCATCATCTAGATCATACTCCGATCTGCTAACGGGTCGCGGCACCTTTAAGGGCTAGCTCTGCCCCCTCTACTTTGTGGCGGAGCTCATTGGCAGCCGCTTCTGCCTGTTTTCCGAAACTAGCGGAGTCAGACGTGAAGGCCTCTTATGGGTGTAGCTGCCCAAATAAATGCCTGATGTGCCCAAAAACATTTAACCTTTTAAAGAGTGTTTTTATGCGAGGCCTCCACTTTTAGTCTGTCTCAATTGCTGGTGAGGGAAAAAATGACAAAAGTAAGTACCGTTATGGTGTAGTCTTCTCGGGCAAATATTAAGACAACTAAAGTAAAGGCGGCCGGGTCCTTCTAAGACACAGCCCTGCGGTTTTCCAAAGGTGCAGCACAACGACCGTTGGATTATCCGGTCTGGATGGAGCAAAACCAAAATAGAGGCTGGGCGTGTGCCTGCACGCGAACCCTAGGACTCGCGTATAAAAGCCTCAGCTGGGGTAGGGCGGAGAGTTTTTCATATTAACGGGTGTATCACGTTGTTCCTGGTCTCTGAGCAGAGCCCCAGCTTCCAAGCCTGACTTCTCATTCCCTTTGCGCCTTAGAACCATCACTTTATCAGTTTCCTCACTTGTAAGTTGGGGTTAATGAGAATTGAGTGAGATGAAGCTCTGGTCTATAGTGAGCTGTTTTCTTTGCATAGTCACTACAGGGGTGTGGCCCCAACCGGCCACCCAAGGGTCTCAAATTTAGGGGCCAGACGTTATGCAGAATGATTCAATTGGCCCAGGGTAAGAAAGACGCAACCCAAGTGCTTAGAGATAGCAAAGAAGAGATGAAGAGAGAGTGTGGGCCTGGGAGCCAGGTTGCCTAGTTCAAACCATGCCTGACCCTTTACTTGAGGCAGTGGCCCCACTGGTCCTCAATTTCCTCATCTGTAAAATGGGATGATACAAGGCCTATCTCATTGGGGTGCTGTGAAGATGAATTGAGATAATGCTTGTTTAGTGCTTGGCACATCATAGGCCTCATTAAATATCTGTTATATTCTAGGTGTATAATCCAACCATTTAACCTCTTCCTCAGTCTGGCTTAGAGGATTTGGAGACGACCTCCCTCTGGGAAGCAGATAAGCAAAGAAGTCATTGGAGAAATGGACTCTGCTTGGTGATTCCGTCTAAACATAAGAAAAACTGGTTAGACGGAAATTTTGAGTCTTTAAAGATAGGCCTGGGAGAGGTTGGCAGATGGTGACAATTACTCTGCAAATACAGCTGGTGGCTGTGGGCACCTTCCTGCATTTGGAGAACCTGGGGAAGTTACACCACTTTGTAATGTCAAAGTTTATGTACGGTTGTGCTTGGTATTTTGTTTCACTAGTATTTCTATCATTCAGACGCTGCTTGGACATCTTGAAGTAGTTGTGGAGAATGAGCGATTTTTTAATTTTTTTTTAAATGAGTATGTTTATGTAGTAAACATTACTACATAAAATTAACCATTTTATAGGGAATAATTCAGGGGCAATTAGTACATTCAGTATGCTGTGCAACTACCACTTCTGCCTACTTCCGAAATATTTTATCAGCCCGAAAGAAAAGGAAACCGTGTACCCATTAATCAGGTATTCCTCATTCCCCCGTTCACCCCAGTTTCTGGCAACTGCCCATCTGCCTATATGGATTTACAGATTCTGGATGTCTGATGTAAGTGGAATGTGTGACCATTTGGCTAATTTCACTTAGCAAAATGTTTTCAAGGTTCATCGTCATAGCATGTATCAATATTAAATTCCTTTTATGGCCGACCAGTATTCTAGTATATGGATTACCACAATTTGTTTAACCATTCATGTGCTGATGGACATTTGGGTTGTTTCTATCTGTTGTCTATTGTGTGGATAATGCTGCTGTGAACATGTGTGTATATGGTTTTCTGTTTGTTTGATTTTTTAGTATCTGCTTTCAATTCTTTGGGGATTTACCTAGGAGTGGACTTGCTGGGATCATATGGTAATTCCACATTTAACATTTTTAAGGAACTGCCAAACTGTTGCACAATATCTGCACCATTTTACGTTCCCACCAACCATGTATGAGGGTTCTAGTTTCTCCACGTAGTCATCAACACATGTTATTTTCTATGTTATTTTTATTATAGTCATCCTAAAGGTTGTGAAGGTGTATCTCATTGTGGCTCTGATTTACATTTCCATACTGATGTTAAGCATCTTCTCATGTGCTTGTTGGCCTATTGTATTATCTTTGGAGAAATGTCTATTCAAGTCTTTGCCCATTTTAAAATCAGTGTGTGTCTTTTTGTTGTTGAGTTATAAGAGTTTTCATGTATTATGAGAGAAAAAGGAAGAAAAAAATGAAAAACTTCTCCTACTCTGCAGATCTATGACGTTTCAATGCTTCTGCAGGGCATTTCCAGCTCTGCCTTGGCTTTCGATTTCTATTTCGGCTAAATAAGAAATCAACCAGAGGTGAAAGCTTGTCTTCTCAGGTCTTTTCTGAGTATTTGTCCTGCATTGGGCATGCACGATGCCTTCTAAATTCCCCAGTCTATATGGGTACTTTTGAGTGCTCTATTTACCCAAAAAAACTTTCACCCCAGCTTTTCCTCCCAGCTTTAATAATAGCATGTCTATCATTGTCCTCAGTGGTCGTCTTTTGCCCCCAGCAGCTGTGGGTCGTCCTTTGCCTTACACTGTTGACTGCAATCTGAGACAAATGGACAAGTACTTATATCTGGAGTCAGTCTTGCAGGTAGCCCCAGACATGTCAAAACAAACACAAGACTGTGAGAAGGAGGGCTGCTCGCTCAGGAACCAAAGACCGGGGCCCCATCCTGAGGACACAGGCTGCTATCTTCAAGACCTGCCATGCTGGGGAAGGAAATAAAGGAAGGGCGCGTAAACACAAAGCTTTCCTGCCATGTTCATGTTGCTTTTATTCTGATTGTGCATTTGCTGGGTTAGCATAAACCTTTTCCAGGGTTTGTATAAAGTTGATTCTGACTGTCTTTGCTCAATTCAACAATATTTCTGTGGAGGGACAGGCCCTCGAAGCTACTAATCCTTCCATTTTCACTGATATCTGGGGCCTGAATGGTTGATTCTTATTTCTTTCAATTAAACAAAAACTTTCCCCGTCCCCATTATTCAACAAATATTTACAGAGTATCTGACACTATGACTAAAGCAGGCACTGTCTGCGTCCTTGTGGAGCTGTCTTCCTAGTGTTGCTCCACCAAGATGGTTTTAGGTAGTCATAGGCACTAAGAAGTAAATGCTAGGTTATAGGTGGGTGGCTCATTTAGCCTGGGTGGAGTCAGGGAAGGCTTTCCTGAAGAGGTGGCGTTGAAACTCATAGTTGAAGAAGAGAGAGGAGGAGACAGAAAATAGTGCCCTGAGGTCAGAAGGTGCTCAGAGGGTTCAAGGGGCAGAAAGGAGGTGAAAGGAATGATGGGAGTGAGAGGAGTAACCAGAGAACAGATGGGAGTAGTCAGCACAGGTCACATCATGAAGGATCCCTCTTCCCTTTGTAGTATTGCCCTAGAATCTTAGCAGCCTGGGTTTCTTACAGCCACGGGGAGTTGGCAGCCTGACTTCCAAAAGATTCTAAGAGTGTGTACTGGGCAATCTGTGTGCGCTCCCCACCAGAGTGGTTTTTCACCCTTCCCTGCACTACTCTGTGCTGTGGAAGGCTGACCTCTATACCCTGGATCAACCTGGCTGCTTGGGCTCAGCTCTGGCAGGAGATCTGAAGCCTGGAGGAGAGGAAGATCTAGGTATACATCCTCTGGCTCCCACCATGTTGGTCTGTATCTCTCTACCAAAGTCTGGAACTTCACCTCTCTCCAAATTCCAGGACCACTTCCTCCCCAGCAACTTCAGGCCTAGACCAGTAACAGCCCCCATAACCCAGGAGTCACCATCCCTTGTTGATTTCCCTTCATCCTGTCTGTGACTCCTCAGTTGTGCCTCTTAAGGACAACAGCTGTGTGACAGTTGGTGGCTCATACAGGTATGTGTTGCTCTTTTTTTGAACTCAGTTCCAGGTTACAGATTCCTACACCATATTAAACGCTTCCAGAATGAAGTCCTTACACACATATAACTCCCTCTACCTCGCATGCCCTTCCTCTGTCTCCTCAGGCTTTTGGAGTCAGATACAGTCAGGCCTCAGTTCTCGACCCTCTTGGTTCTCGAACAATGTGGTTCTTGACCAAGTTTTTGGACAAAAAAGTCTTGGTTGTCTAACAAAACTTCAGGTCTTGATTCTCTCTCTGACAGCCCTTCCATGCAAATACCAGTATGATCATCCACAAGGTGTCTCTCAGGCAACAAACAAAGGAGACTTGGTCTTTGAACAAATTGCTTCTCTGATAGTTTTCTGGAACAAATTAACTTTGAGGGCTGAGGTTCAACTGTATCTGGAAGGAATCTCTCAGTTCTGCCTCTTACACATCAAAGCCAAGAATCTCTCAATTCTCTCTTTTATACACACGATAGAAACACAAAAATAGACTGAATATGTTTTGGCTTTCAGATCAGACAGTCGAGAAATATTTATGGTTCATTGTATGCCAAGCAGTGTGATAGGCATTGGGAACCTGCAGGAAACACGAAGGACCCCAGCCCTGCACCTCTGGAGGAAGAGAGCTGGATGAATTCAATGAATTCCAGCAAGTTCTATGGACCACCCTGCCTTAATCTAATTGACATTTATGGAATATTATACCAAACAGTGGTGGAGTGTTGTTTTTATATTTTAAGGGCCAAGAGAATGTAGATCAAGATATACAGCGTCATTTAAAAAAATCAATAAATTTCAAAGGATTGAAATTACATGGAGTAAATTGGCCACAAAGGAATTAAATTAAAAATCATTAACTGTGTTATCAGAAAAGCCCAAATATTTATAAATTAACACCTAAACTATAACTCATAGAAAAAAATTCACAAGGGAAAGAAGATAATATTTTAACAATGATAATGAGATGTAGTTAAATCAGTGCTTAAAGTAAAATGTATAGCTTTAAATGCTTATATTAGAAGATAAACATTTAAAATCAGTGATCTAAGCTTCCATCTTAAGAAGCTAATAGCCCTGGCTGGTGTAGCTCAGTGGATTGAGCTCAGGCCTGCGAACCAAACAATCGTGGTTTGATTCCCATTCAGGGCACATGCCTGGGTTGCAGGCCAGGTCCCAGCAGGGGACACATGAGAGGCAACCATACATTGATATTTCTCTCCCTTTCTCCTTCCCTTCCCCTCTAAAGATAAATAAATAAAATTTTTAAAAAACATTAAAAAAAACTAATAAAAGAAGAGCCAATTAGATACAAGGTAAATAGAAGAAAGAAAAAATAAAGATAAGAACAAAAAGCAAAGAAATAGAAAATAGAGAAAAACAACAAAGTCAAAAGTTGGTGCTTTGAAAAGATGAAATAAAACTGAATAATTCCTAGCAAGACTAATCAAGGGAAAAAAAACCAATTTACATTACCAAGAGGAGATATCACCAGAGACCCTACAAGCATTAAAAGGGAAACAAGAAGACCCTGGCCAGGGAGCTCAGTTGGTTAGAGCATTGTCCCAATATGCCAAGGTTGTAAGTTTGATCCCCATTCAGGGAACATACAAGAATCAACAAATGATTGCATAAATAAGTTGGAACAACAAATCTTTCTCCCCACCCCCCGCCTTTTTCTAATATTAATTAAAAGTGGGAAAGTGATAAAACATTAACAATTCTACACCAATAAGTTCTTCAATTTAGATGAAATGGGCAAATTCCTTGGTAACAACAAGCATGCTAATTGAAATTTAAGAAAAAATGTTAAGACACTGGGAGAATTCAACAAGGGGATTTTTCTAAGTCCAGAGGGGTCTGGAAAAGATTTCCCAGAAGTAATATTTAAGTGGAGACCTGCGGGAGTGGGATTTGACCAGGGTGACAGAATTGTGTCCCAGGCAGGGAACAGCATGTGCAAAGGCCCTGAGGTTGGTATGAGGTTTGTGTGTCCAAAGAAAAAAGTCTACTATAAAAAGAAAAAAGTCTACTCTAGTGGCCCTTTTTGCTGCTTGATGAACACACACTTATATCCTTCCTGGGTATAGATCTCCAGGTGGACTTCTTGATTTGAACAGAAACCTTTGGGGACCAAAGCAAACCCAAAGGTCAAACAAACCTTTGGGCTGGAAATGGAAAGCAATTTATCCTGCGAAGTCTCTCATTGCCCCAGCTCTGGAGTGGGGGTTTCACGAGGCTGGTGAGGCTCCTAAGGCTTTTCTTCTCTGTGGCTTTGCATTAGAAATGCTCACACCCACTTGGCACTATTCTTCATACTATGAGTTCTTTGGCTCTTCTGTCTTCTCTTAGCCCCATTACAGAGCAGCAAGATGAGACTTCAAAAAAGGACTGTGTCTCGCCTGAGGTCACAAAGGCCAAGCCCTAACCCCCACACCCTACCACCCAGTACTTGACATGTGTATCAACGCTGGCTGCGGTGTACGTCTTGGGCACAGGTTTCCCAAACAGCCCACAGCCCTTGCCCTTCCTCATGCCCAGGAGGCCTTTCAGGGGTAGGAAAATAAATACACCCCGACCATTTCATTTGTCCCTCCCATCTGCAGAACCATGGCCACCAAGGGGCAGACAGGTGCCAAGTTCTGATGGGCACCAATGGAAGGAGGGGGAAGAGGAGAGAGCCTCTTTCAGTATCTGAGTATGTGTGCAACTTCCTGCCAGTGAGGAAACACTCAGCTAAAATCAGCCCAGCTTCTCGTTTCCCTGCTCTGGTCTCGCAGGAGCAGTTGTGGCGAGCCGTCGGCCACACTGGCCTCAGCCAGATTGTCTGGCCAAACGCTGGCGGAGCGATGCCCTGGACTGTCCTGCTCTTTGCAGCTGGTGAGCCTGACACCCCTGCACCACCCCGAACCACTCCCCCATGCCCACCCACCTCACCACTGCTCTAGGGGCAGGAGCTGTGGCCCTGGGCTGCCCTCCCCAGGTGCTAAAAGAGGCTGAGCCCTGATAGATTTGCCCCAGAGCCTTGGGAATGTCCCAGGAGCATGACTTCCTTTTGTTGTGCTCCTCTTTACCCTCAGCATCATGGATACAAAATGCGACCCCACTGGAGACAGCAGAGCCCACACACCCCATGATTCAGCCCGCTTGGCCTCTGAGGCTCCCACTGCCAGGGCCAGAGCAGCAGACCTGCTGGGGGGACAAGGGAAGGCTCTCGTGGACCGCACCTGAGCCAGACATACACTGTGCTCAGGGACCTGGGCGCCGCTGAGGAGGAAATGGCCCCTCCCGTAGGAAACTGAACCCCAAAATCTACACTCCTCACCACAGCCTAGGAAGCAGGAACCTCGGAGTCCTCCCCTCCTCCCACTGTCCCTCTCCCTCATCCCCTTCAGCCACCCTGGCCTCCCTGAATATCCTACACCCCACCCAGCCTCCCAGCCTCTGCGCGAGCTGTTCCCTCTGCCTGAAATGCTTTCCTTCAGCTCCCCTTGTGCCACCCCTCAGGGAAGCCTCCGTGGCTGCCCCAGCCAGTGCGGCCTTCTCCTTACTCTGCTGTGCTGCACGGCGCCTCTTGTCTTCCCAGGAACGTCAGCTCCCTGAATCGGGCACGTCGCTCCATTTGTTTCACTCACTGCTCTATCCCCAGCACCTAAAACAGGGCCTGGCACACAGGCAGTACCGTTGATAGAAGTAATGAGAATGTAATTGCGTTGCTGTATAATAACCACTGCAATTATTAAGAAAAAAAATGACTAAGCCCTGGCTGGATAGCTCAGTTGGTGAGAGCGTCCCCCTGATACTCCAAGGCTGCGGGTTCCATCCCGGGACGGCACAAACAAGAATCAACCAATGAATGCGTAGTGGGACAACAAATTGATGTTTCTCTCTGTCTCTCTCCCTTCTCATCTCTCTAAAATCAATAAGTAAATTTATGCCCAGGCTGGTGTGGTTCAGTGGATTGAGCACCAGCCCGCGAACCAAAAGGTTACAGGTTCAATTCCTGGCCAGGGCACATGCCTGGGTTGAGGGCCAGGTCCCCAGTTGTGGCCCTTGTGAGGCAACTGATCCATGTTTCTCTCTCACACATCGATGTGTCTCTCCCTCTCTTTCACCCTCCCTTCCCCTCTCTCTAAAAATAAATAAATAAATAAATAAAATCTTAAAAAATAAAAATAAAATCAATAAGTATTTTTTTTTAAAAAAGAGGCAAATGCGGTGACCCTCACCAGGTGCTAGGCACTTGATTCCCTCAACATTGCAGTGGAGTAGGGATGACCAGCCTCCAGTTGTACATAAAAATCAAAGCCACAGAAGTTCTATCAACCAGTTTGAATCTATCTTGATTTAAGTACCTTCTAGAATATGTAAAAAGTAGTAAATAATGTATCTTCTATGCTACATGTATAATATGAACTTCTATAGTTGTATATATGCCTTTGATGTATTTTCCCCTTGAAATTATCAACTGTGTGTTTGACAAGTGGAGAAAATTAATCTGTAATCAGTTGGAACAACAACAAGGGCCTGTGGGGGTGAGTCACTTGCCCTGGGCCATGTAGCCAGGCCAGCCGCTGCTCTAACCCCCATTGACCTAAGACCTCCCTTATTCTGCATCATAGGCTCCATGGCGATACCAGCCCCATCCATCCTGCTAGTGCCCCCACACCCCAGCAGTCATGAGGACCCCATCTACATTGGATGCATGGCCCCCATGGGCTTCCCAGGCGCCAACTTCACGCTGTACCGAGGGGAGATGGTGGTCCAGCTCCTGCAGGCCCCTGCAGACCAGCTTGGTGTCATCTTCAACCTGAGTGGTGGTAGCTGGGAGGCTGCAGGGGGGACGACGTTTCATTGCCAGTATGGTGTGCTCGGCGAGCACAGGCTACTGCAGCTGTCAGACCTCAGTGAGACTGTGCATGTCTCCTTCCCAGGTAAGGCCCTCTCACTGGCCCTCATCTGCCTGTGGCTCCATTTTCTCCCTACCAAGGCTTTCCACGTGCTGTTCCCTCCGCTTGGTAGTCATCATAGGACAATCACAGGACAAGCCAGGCTTCCTACTTGCCAGGACTTACCTTCCTATATTTAATCTTCACAGTCACCCTGTGCCATGGGTATCGTGAGTCTCCCCATTTTGCAGATGAGGAAACCAAGGCATAAAAGATGAAGAGACTTGCCCAAGTCACATAGCCAGTAGGTAGCAGGGCTGGGCTTCCACTGGCCTCCAAAGCCCAGGCATTGACTGGCCTGCTCTGCTGCGCACCAGGCACTGTCTTCAGCCAGTGCAGTTTCAGCAGTAACTGAAACAATGTCCCTGCCCTCTTGCAGCTGATATTCTGATGAAATAGGGACAGACAATAAACAATGAGTCTAATAATCATTGGATCTGCCAGCAGGGGACAAGTAAAATGCCAAGGATGAAATACAGCCTGCTGAAGGGTGTCATTTTAAATATAGAGAAGAGTGGCTAGGGAACGCCTCCCTGAGGAGGCGATGTTTGGGAAAAGACCTGAATGATGAAGAGCCGGCCGTGTGAATGTCTGGGGTGGGAGGCTGCAGGTAGAAGGAGGAGGCTGGGCAGTGGCCCTGAGGCTGGTGTACACTTACTGTGTTTGAACAACACGGAGGCATCCTCAATTGAAGCCTAGTGAACAAGGAGGAACGTGGGGAGAGTTGAGAGCAAGGATGTGGCAAAAAGGATCTTGCAGGGCCTTGAGGCTGCAGCAAGGACCCTGGCCTTTTGGACGAGTGGGACAGAAGTTCTAGGAGGGCTGCTGGTCTCTCCAGGACAGGGGGTGGGTGTGGGCTCTGCATCAGGAGTGGGAGGGAGGGAGGAGCCTCCAGGTGGAGCCTGTGTGGCAGCATTAATCGGAACTTTCCAGGGGCAAAGAGAACTTTGTTGCCTGCAGAGGCTCACACGTTGTGATGATAGAACAGTCTCTGTGTCCTTCCTTGCCTCGAGTTCCACTATCAAAGGCCCCCTTCTCTCACGTTGGTCCTGTGGTCTCATAGTGAGGAGGTGACAACCATCCCCCACTGCCCCACCCCGGCCCCAGACGAATGAATGAACAAGGCTAATACTGTGAGAGCACCAAGCGTGCATCTGGCCTTCCCACTCCTGGCTTAGCTCTTGCCCTCCACTGGGGTCAGAGCATCTGCTCCCGGCTCCCCTGAGAGACCCCTTTCTCTCCTGGGAGGAGCAGCCAAATCCTTTGCAGAGAAAACTCTGGAGCTGGGGCTTCATGCTTCTGTGGCTGAGCTCTGTGTGGGCCTCAGGGTTCACCATGTGGCTGAGGGTGGATGTTCCCTGATCCCCTCGTACCCACGCTAAAGCCAGCAGGACTGCAAGTTGGAAACTTACTTCAGGCTGCGAGTAACTGAAAACTCAACTCAAATGGTTTCAATCACCAAAGGGGATTTGTTGGATCCAGGTGACCCAAGGTGTCAGGAATCATTTGCCACCTCTCGGTTCAGCTTTCTTCTGTGTCTTATTCTCAGGCAAGCTTTCCCTTCATGGTGGTAAAACTATGCCCAGCAGCTCCAGATGTATATACCACCAGCTTGATATATATATCAAGATGTATATCCCAACCAGTAAACCTCTCCTCCTAGCGGCCTATCCAGCCTCAGAATTAGCTCTCATTGGCTCAGCTTGAGTCCCATGTCCATCTTTAAACCAATCACAATGGCCGGGGTATGAATATCTTAATTGCTAGATACAAGATTTGCTGGATTCCTAGGGTCCAGCTACACTCAAGCCACACAGTGTGGGGGGTATTGGGGGTGGGGTGGAGGCTGGCTCTGCCAAGATAACCTGGAGGAATGACAGTTGTCCTACCTCCTTCCTGTACCTTTACAACTCCATACCTGCCCATTCTCTCTTTTCCCGTTTTTCTCTAGTGCCCCCTTGGATCCTGGCACTCTCCTTGAGCCTGGCTGGAGCCCTCCTCCTTGCTGGGCTGGTGGCTGTTGCTGTGGTGGTCAGGAAAGGTAACAGCAGGCAAAGAGAGCAAGCGTGGCCCACAGGCTGTCAGAGTGCTGCCCCTGGAGCGTGTAAATGCACTTCCACTCACACCCATTTTTTAGAGCCCAGAAATGGGGAGACCTTACTCTAAAACTTAGCAGTGAAGAACCTTCCAGCAGTATGAGGATGGTGGTGGGCAGGAGGGGACATACATATTTTTTATTGTGGTCAAATATACAAAACATAAAATTGACCATTTTAGCCCTTTTTAAGTGTCCAGTTCAGTGGCAGGAAGCACACTCACATTGTCGTGCAGCCATGACCGCCACCCATCTGCAGGGTTCTTTCATCTCAGACTGAAACTGTCCCCATTAAACATAACTCCCTATCCCCCTCCACCCAACCCCTGGCACCCAGTGAAATTAACATTTTTTCTGAAAGCAATTTTTATATGCTTGCACCTTGTTGATGTTTTTACCCCCACACACTATTCATGTACTTGGGGAAAATAAACGTTTGCAGTAGTTCTTCTGTAGAGTGGCGGATATGCCAGGGGGAAGGCAAAGGCTGGGCCACAGAATTCTCAGGGGGGCTTTTGGCTTTTTGGTTTTTAGAAACTTGCAAACAGGATGCACCCAGGACCAAAACCTAACAAATGCTTATTTATTTTTTTTGTTCCTCAGTTAAAGTAAAGAAAATGCAGAAGAAAAGGTGAGACTATCCCTGGAGACCCTCAGAGGGTGGTTTGGGGGAAAGAAATATTTAGTGTCGGGGTAGGAGTTCCTGATGGGTGTTAGGGACTCTGAGAGCTGGCCAAGTTCTGGGACGAGAAGGGGACTTCCCTGGCTGTGTGGGAGCTGCATTGCAGACAGACCCTCTGCTGGGTGGGGGTGCGGGGCACTGTGCTAGGAGGCTGTGAAGCTGGAGCTCCCGTTATCCTCATAGCAGCCCTGGAAGCAGGCACCATAAATAGCCCCATTTTACAGACAAGGAGACTGAGGCACAGAGAGAATTGGCTGAGCCTTCCACACATCCTTTTACTGCCAGCTGCCAAAAATGTTCTAATCGATCTAGAAATCCACAGTCGGGGAAGGCAAGGGGCATCCCCCTGGGGTTGTGCAGTGTCCAACCTGATGCCCCGCTTCCCGGGCATCAGGATGTCCCAAGTGGTCCCAGCCTTGGTTTGTCCCCTCTAAGAGAAGGGTGGACACCCTGCTGCCTAGTGGCAGAGAGAGGTAGTGGCAGCCCTGGAATCGGATCTTGACTTTATCTGGCTGGTGGGGCTCTTAGAATTTCCATCTGAGAGGATTCAGGGGGGTGGCAAACAAAGGTCAGGCTTGGGGTCTGGAAAAAGCCTCCTTCCTGAAATGGCATCACTCTCTTTGCAATCCCTTTACAGAGAGCAGGAATCTTGCTGGGCCCAGATTAACTTCACCACCACAGGTTCGTGCCTCTTCCTTGATCCTGTCCCTCCTCCCTCGGCTCCCATGTGGGGTTCTCTGCCTCAAAACACCATGGGCCTCACTACTCACTACTGGACCTCTTCTGGGGATGATCACTTCCCATAGGGGCAAGAATATACGCCCCCCTTTCCAACTCCCCTCCACCCCAGGTTTCACCTCTCACCTCTCCCTGCCCCATGCTTGGGCCTTTCTCCTGCACTCAGCCCTCTGCCTAGAGCACTGTTCTTCCTTCTGGTCTCAGTCTGAAGGTTACTTCCTCCAGAAAGTCTTTTTTGACTCCCTAGACAGGGTCTGCGCTTTCTACTTATATGCTCCCAACAGGCACTCTGTCATCCTTCTTACGCCTTAGTAGAAACACAATCAAGTAATCATTGCCTGTTGGGTATGTAATATTCGCCTCCACCGCTGGACGGTCAGCTCCACGGGGGCGCACTGCCTCTGTCTGGTCAGCTTTTGCACACCGCTGCTTTCACAGTGCTTGCCGCCATCCTCAAATGGAGCGCTCCTTGTCCAAACGTGTCATTCTGCCGGCTTCCACCAGGGGGCGGGGGCTAGTCAGTCTGTGATGCGCGATGCTCAGGAAGCGGCCCCAAACCGAGAAACTCCGTTCTTCTTTTTTCACTGTCCCACACATTTATTGAGCACCTACTTTGGGTTGATATCGGCGCGGCTCCTTCGCTGAGCAAGACAAAGATGTCTGCCCTCAAGCTCATACTCCAGTGAGGAAATAGGCGAGGTCGGCCGGGACCTGTCTGGGGCTCTTAGGGTGGTTCCCTCAAAGAAGTGATGTTTAAGCAAAGACCTGGGAGGAGACACCTAGGAGTAGCCTGGGGAGGTGAAGGAGCTAAGAGGTGTTTCCCAAAGCGGGAGTTGAGATGAGGCACCCATTTTCCGGAGGGCAGCGAAAGGCTGCTGAAGAAGGACTGGGAGTAGAAGAGAGACATGGTACAATTGGCAGCCGTGAACGGTTCACCCTGCAGATGGGCTGGAAGGGAAGAAAGAGTGTGCCTGGGCATGGCCAGGGTTGCCATTGGGCCTGTGGGTTTGGGGGCAGGGGTTTGAGCAGGGAATTTAAACTGGTCCCAATCCTGGTTTTCCGCTCTTTCTTCCAGACATGTCCTTCGATAATTCCCTGTTTGCCATCTCGACGGTGAGTACTTTCATTTCCTGGTCCCAGTTTTTTTGCCTATCTCCAGGAAAGGTGGGGTCACCACAAGGCTGGGTTGACCTGTTGTCAGGGTTGGAAGGAAAAGCCCTCCCTCAGAATCGCTGGGCAGGGATTTGTTTGGGAGCTGAGAGTTGGATGTGAGACTTCCCTGGGGACTGGAGGCAGCCACAGCCAAGCTACTGTGTGACAACGGGCAGTTCCTGGGGGTGCCTGCTGTTGGGGTCAAGCGCTGTCTTTGCATTCAGCCTGGCCAACTCCCCCAGAATGGTGACAGAGGGAATTCAGGGGGACCTGGTGGCATTTGGGGGGTCATGGAGCTTTGTGACAATCTGATGCACAGTGTAGGCCCCTCCAGGCATAAAGAAAAGCCTACTTTGTGTTCAGTTTCTGTGATTTCAGCTTAAATATCCCAGTTGTACATTTTCCCTTTTAGTGGGGAGGGTCACACTGCATGCCCCTCCGTTGAGGGGTGTTGTTCCCCCAGATCATATCTCTTTGTGCTGGGAGTTGAACCTCTCTGCACAACTGCATCTTGCGGTGGCCTTGGTGTTTGTACTTTATTACTTTTTAAATTTTTTTTTTTTACTAAATTAGAGATGTCTGAGCCAGGGACACCATGGATCAAGAAAATGTTCAGCTGCTCCTCCTCACACGGAGAGGAGTCCAGGTCTGGGGTGAAGGTGGCCCCACTCAAGTTGGCCTCAGAGTTCCCATTTGGACAAGCAGACATTTTGGGACTGCTGCCAGCACCTGGGCAGAGTCGTCTGCTTGAGGCACCATGATGGGGAGTGGGGTGAGGGCATTTAGACAAGAGCAGGATGAGGCCCTCACTCCCTCAGAGCTTCTTAATTCTATGCGGGGACAGAGATGATGCCACAGGGGCCAGGACTGACCAGGAAACTCACTTCTCACATGGACAGGGGATCCAAGGGGTCTCAGAGATGGGTGACAAGCAAGAGCAGGAGGTAGCTGCGGAAGATGATGCAGGCTTGGGACACGTTCTCGACACAGCACACATAACTGGGGTAGAGCGGAGTGAGGAGCTGACAGGCCGTGTGGATAGCTTTGACTTTTACCCCAAGTGAGGTGGGAGCCATGAAGGTTTCACAGCAGAGAGGGGATATAACCAGGTTCAGGTGCTGATAGGCTGTGGGGATGACAGACTTGGAAGGCGTGGATGGATTGGTCCAGGCGTGCAAAGTGGTTTGGCCCAGCTTGTTGGCAGCAGAGGTGGAAGAAACAAACAGATGCAGGTGAGGGAGATTCAGCAGATGGGAAACATGGCACTGAGTTTTCACTGGATGAGCAGGCTGGAGGAGGAGGGGGTGTGGGGGAGTGTTGGGGAGGGACAGCTTAAAGGGACAAGGGATGGGCCACCTACTCTGGTTATGCCCAAGAGCAGATGGAGATGTGAGTCTGGAATTCTGGATATAGGAGCAGGGAAGTTTAAACTTGTCCCCAGTCACTGGTGTACAAACGGTGGCAAGGAAAGGGCTTAGTGTTGGGCTGTTCAGCCTTCTGAGGTCTCTGCTCCCAGAACAAACCCTGAGTTGTTAAGAAAATGCCAATAGGCAGGGCAAGTTCTAAAACTTTCCATGAGAAACCACAGGCTCAAGGCACCAATCTGGTGATTTTTCCTTTTTCCTTTTTAAGAAAGGCATTTAAAATGAAACAATGGAAAACAGAACAACTTATATCTTAGTATCTTAGACCTGGTGACCATACATATACATATATGAAATAATATATATAATATATATATTTATTTATTTACTTTTTGCTATATATATATTTTAAAATATTTTATTCATTTTTTTTTTTAGACATAGGGGAAGGGAGGGAGAAAGAGAGGGAGAGAAACATCAGTGTGTGGTTGCCTCTCACACGCCCCCTACCGAGGACTTGGCCCAGAACCCAGGCATGTGCCCTGACTGGAATCCAACTGGGGACCCTTTGGTTTGCAGGCTGGCACTCAATCCACTGAGCCACACCAGCCAGTATTGCTATATATTTTTTTAATTAAAAACATTTAAAATACGAAATACATCCATATGCCAAAATTATACATACAGTACTGTGTTTTCTTTTTTTTTTAATCACATAACTGTTAGTCCCCCTGTCTACACACACAGAAGTAACCACTGACCACTGTTAGGAGCTTCTTGTAAAATGCAAGCAAAGGTGAAAATAGCAAATCTATATCCTCGCCCTTTTAAGCACAAATGATAACATGATATTTACACTGTTATGTATGGTGCTTTTGTTCCTTAATAGTAAATTCTATTGATCTTTTCTAGTTTCCTTTTTTATAAATTGTGGTAAAATATACATAACATATATAACATTTTGACCATTTAAAAAAATGTATTGATTTTAGAGAGAGGAAGGTAGAGAGGAATATCGATCTGTAGTTCCACCTATTTATGTGACATCAGTTGATTCTTGTGTGTGCCCTGACTAGGGATGAAACCTGAAACCTTGGCCCACTGGGATGCCACCCTAACCAATGAGCAGTCTGGCCAGAGCCTCATTTTAACCATTTTTCAGTGTGCAGTTCTGTGACATTAAGTACGTTCACATTATGCAACTAGCACAGCCATCCATTTACAGACTTTGTCTTGGAAAGCTGAAACTCAGTTCCCACTATACACTAACTCCTCAGTCTTACCTCTCCCCACAGCCCTTGACAGCTGCCGTTCTACTTTATGTCTCTGTGAATTTCCCTTTTTTGGACCCCTCATCCTTTCTATGTCTGGCTTATTTCACCCAGCATAATGTTTTCAAGGTTCATTCATGTTCTAACATGTGTCAGAGTTTCCTTCCTTTGTAAGGCTGAATAATATTCCATTGTATGTGTGCACCACATTTTACCCAGCCACCCACTGATGGATGCTTGGGCTGCTTCCACTTTCTGGCTATTGTGAATAATGCTGCAATGAACATGGGTGTGCAAGTATCTGTTTGAGTCCCTGCTTTCAATTCTAGTTTCTTTTTGAAGCATTAGAAAGCTGTGCTGTTGGCTGAAATGAAAATGAAGCAGCTGACTACTCTCTCAGCCTGTACTGTATCATTACACTGAAGGTCTGATATTTACTTTGTAATATCCCACAAAGTACAGTTGACTCTTTTTTTTTTCTCAATACAAACAACAAGACTAGAGCTGGTTATGAGCCTTACTGGGGTCACCCAACTAGGGAGGAATAGGACTGGGAGTGGAACCCCAGCCTGCTCTCACCTGCCAGGCTTAAGTTTTAGTGAATGACCAGCATTTCAAGCAGGAGCCTTCAAGGTAGAGGAGAGGGTAGACTTTTGAGGAAGTCCAGTGTGGAAGAGGAGGAGATCATTGTAATAACTTTGTTCACTGAATACTTACAATGTGATGCATCAGGTGCTTTAATTGCTTTAGGTTTCATAGCAACCCCAGGAGGAGGGTATTCGTGCTCTCCCCATTGTGCAATAGGGAAAACTGAGCACTGAGGAATTAAGTCATTCGACTGAGGTCACACCACTAGGATGTACTGGAGCTGGGATTTGAACCCAGGCTTCTTGGTCCCTTATTCAGCAAAGAGGAAGGCAGGAGGACGGAAGGCAGATCAGGGCTGTGGAGCTGTGGGGTACATGTGTGGGAGGTAGATGAGACCTGATGGATTGGGGAGTCTCAGAGAACACTGGGAAACCCAGAAGCAACAAATCACTCAGTTCTATTTTTCTTCCACGGACAAAGAAAATGACTTCAGAAGGAGACACAGTCACCCTGGATGCTTACTCTGCTGCGACCCCTGAAAACTGCGGGCCCCGGAAGAGGCCCACCTCCACATCATCCTCACCTGAGCCCCCTGAATTCAGCACCTTCCGAGCCTGCTAGTGAGGCTGAGGATTGCGGCCCCTCTCTATGTACTCTGTTCCCCTCTCTCACTTGATCTGGCCAGGCCACGTGGGGCCCGGAGTCCCTCCAGGTAGTTTGGAGGGTTCTGGCTACTGCTTTCTCAGGGAACTGAACAGGATGTCTGGCCTTGGGACCTTCCTCACAGAGGAGCAGGAGTAGAAGAATGGGAGCAGGCATTGGCCTGGGGGCTACACAGAAAGCAGGAAGCCTCTCTTTGGATTCTCAGCTTCAAAGACCACCAGGGAAGTAGTTAGGATCCCTTCTGGTCCCCAGCTGGGCTATAAGAGATCTGAGTTCTCTGTACATCCCTCCAGTTTCCTCATCCTTTGCCACACCTGACTTGGACAACCCAACTGGGTTTTTGGAAAATAGGGTACCCCCAGGTATGTTCTGCGTGTCTGCCTTGCTGGTATGCCTAAATTATTAATTATAGCACATCCTGAGCTGATCCCAAGGCCTCTATGGAGTGAAATCTTTCAAGCCCCACACTTCTGGGTTCCAATCGCTGGATGCCTGGTGGGTGGGCGGAGTACCCCGCAACTGCACACATACAAGGGTGGAGAATATAGAAGCTCATAAGGGTGTAGGGAGGGGACAGTGCCACAGGGAGTCTGGTGAAGTCCTGGCATTGTTGGGTATAGGAGATGGAATGATGCGGGGAGAAGAGGAATATTGGA
>PVKM010004435.1:0-52201 GCA_004027735.1 Carollia perspicillata
TGCTGCTCCTGCTTCATCTATCTTTGGCCCCCAATGCTTGCTTGGTTAGTCAATGACGGGTAAGACCCCTCGGGGGGGGGGGGGCAACCTAAGCTAGACACAATCACTTGGGAGGCCCTCAAGGAAGGACTCAGGGGACTGCAGCAAAGAGGGGGTGATGGACCCTCACTCCCCAGCTATTCTGACATAGCCTGAGTCCTCATTCTGTCTGCAAGAAGTCTCCTAATCTCTTGGCTGCCTTACTTCCCCTGCCTGACTTAAGCCTGAGACAGTGCCTTAAGCCTAAGATAATGCTGGTGGTGGATACTGCCCTGTGCTGGAAAGGATGGGTTCCCTAGGGCAATCAGGCCTAAGAAAGAATATGTAAAATCCTGTGAAACCTGCTTTGTTTAGAATGCTCTCAGTTAAATAAGGGTCTAAGAGAGAAGTGAGTTTGTTCCTCAAAGTTTTGTGGCTCTTTAAATATCTGATCCTGACTCGAAATAGGCCCTCAGAGTTCTTTGTTATCTATTGTTTGATCCTTACTGCCTGACAATGATTAATGAGCTTTACTTGTATTTCTGTGCAAAACAAACCCAATAAAAGCCCATTGAGGAAAAGGCTCTTGGCCCTTCTCCTTTGAGAGATCAGCCACCTTTCCTCCCCAAGCAGATCATGTCTTGGTAGCATTATTTTCATCTGTGATGGTCAGGGGGGCTCTTTGGGCGGAGCCCCCCCCCCCACACTATCAATATGATATTGCCTATTTCTCATATACTTAGCAACACAGTGTGTAGGCAAAGTTTTCGGTCATTGTCTAATAGTTGAGAAATGGTGGCTGAGTGTTGTTTTAATTTCCATTTCTCTTATTTTGAGTGAAGTTGTACATCATATACTCCATTCTGTGTTTTTTTTAAAAACTGTAAAATAATTTGTTGGTATTTTCCTTATCAATTTTTTGGAAATTCTTATAAATTAGTGAACTCCATACGTTGTGATTTTTGTGTGTGTGTGTGTAAGCTAATCCTATTATGCATGCCTAGCACTGTTTCCTTTTGAAAAAGATAGTAGAAATTTAGTTTGAACTATATAAATGGAGGTTAAGAATGTTTTTCACTTGGCTGCATCTGTTGGGTTGAGAATCATTAAAAGGAAATTTGTGTAATAGCACACTATAGAAGGACACTGATTCTGGTTAGTTTTGTTATCAAAACTGCTGTGGACCCATGTCAGAAGCCTTTGATTGTGGTATAATGAATGGAGGCATTTGAGTGCTGAAAAATTTGCAGCTCTTGGGGAAAATAAACTCCTTTCTTCTAAACAACTGCTAATTTCTTTAAGACCTGCATTTACATTTAGTTTTGGAAATTCATTTAATTAAAAATTATGATGGATTTGTACTCTGTTTTGTGTTCTGTCATAACCTATCTGAAACACTGAGCTTTTCTTTTTGAACACTAGACTCTCTTCATTTGACAGATGAAGAAACCAAAATCAAGGCTTGCAGAAGTTAAATAAAATAAAGTCTGAAAAATGTGTCATTCCAGAGTGTATAGATCTGAATGGCTTAGGTTTTAGCCTAAAGTAATATTTATTTTAACTTTGAAAATAAGCTAGATAATTCTTACATTCAGCCTTTTAACTATTTAAACCATCTGTGATTATGGATTTCAGTGGTAAATTGACAGAATGAGAGCAACAAGGTTTTCTGATGATACTTCAAACTGAAAATAATAAAATCATATACAAGGAATAAATTAAATTTGATATTACAATATCATCTGAAATATACTACATTGAGAAAAATGATCAATTATCATTGTTGTCTAAAAGGTATTGATGAAAAAAAGTATTCAAACTATTATCCACAAATGCCTTAAGATATGAATGAGGAAGAGGGGTGAAAGCTCAGGAGTAAATAAATTTGGAATTAAAGAAACGATTCTAAAATTTGATGAATTATGTTACTGAAGTAGTACCTAGTTAATAAGGCATGTTAATTGTACACTTAATAGTTTGTATAAGAAAAAGCAGAGAACTTCTTTAAGTAAAGTTAAACAATTATAATTAGGTTGTCAAAGAAAAAGGAAAGAGTTTCTCTTGGTGGCAGCTGGTTGAAGATCACTGAGGAACTGCATCAATGGCATGAACTTAGCAACATGTCCATGGCATCAGTGCATCAGTGAAATCAATACATTAGTGGCATCAAGGTATCATCACATTATTGGCATTGGTGGCACCAATGGTGCATCAGTGGAGCAATCACAGCAGGAAGGGAAGTTCAGAGTAAATATATAAAGTAAATTGTATTGACATCATGCAATATAAAGCATTTAAAATCTTTGGATAATATGGCCATATGAAATCTTGAAACAGGCGTTCCTTAAAGAATATACCTTGCTTTATTGCTTGTAGGCTTTGAACATCTAGTTTCTCTGTTTTAAATCTTCTCCATCTCTGCATTGTCCCTACTCCTTATTTTACAAGTCTCAGCTTAATGTATTTTTCTGGAAGCTTTCCTGACCCCTCTAGGATGGGAATAAGTGCATCTCTCAGGTACTGCTAAAGCAGATTGGACTTCCCCATCATTCTCTGTACATTCTTACCCAATACCTTACTTTGGATTTTAATTGCCTGTTACTTACCTTTTTCCTGACTAGAATATAAATTCCTGAAGGCTGGAGTGCATCTCTCTTTTATGTATTACTTTACCTCCATGCACATAGTAGTCTTCAAGAAATATTTACTGTGTGAATAAATATGTGAATACATTTATTTAAGTTACATTTACTCTAAATAGTGTGTTATGATTTTGGAGAAAAAGAAAGTATAGTTTAAGTTATAGTATAACAATTTTTTAAAGTTTATATGAATATTTAAAAATAAAGATACTTCATACCCTAATATCTTGAAATATATTATCTTATATACTAATATATTATTATGTACACTGTGAAACTCATATTTATGCTATTTATCATATTTATAGGTATTCAATTACTAGTATATTGATAATCCATTGTATTCTGTGGTTTCTAGAGTATAGTCTTATGTTAGGTACTTACGGTACTATGCTTTTATAATAATATATTAAAGAATTTCATATTTGATGATAAAAACTAAGATAATTTTGGTATCTATGCTACCACTAATAAGTGGTATAACTTAGTAGTATAGAAAAATCCAAAACTGATGCTGGTATAATATCAGTACTGATATAGTTACAGTGTAGACCCTATTGAATGATTGAGTTTTTACAAAAATTTGCCTAGGGATAGGCTTCTAGTAGGTAGCAGAACTCAGACTGGAAGGTCAGCCAAGGTTATTTGACTGTTTTGTACACTTTTCCTGCTCTAATATGGCTCCTTAGAGAGGCTGTTGAGTAACTGCTGATGAGTAACAGATATGAAAGAAAGGATACTGTTTTGGGAGAGCTAAGTGTAATACTGTAACATATAATATAAAACAAGTAAAATATATAATTTTTCGTGGTTATCAGAATGTAGTTTTTAGCTAGCAAAGAATCCAATTGTCCTTTATTCTTTTTAAGTGGTGTCTTGAGAGTGCTTTACTTCCTTTAAATTAGTTTATTGTATTATTGGTAAAATAATGAATGTTGCTCTCCTTCCTCATTTAGAACCTGAGTCATGGTCATGTTTCATCTTTTGGTGAGATTATTACAGGATAAGGGACAAATGAATGTCAGGAAAAACAGGACTTCAATAACTAGAATTTCCAGAATTTTGTATCAAAGAAGAGACAGATGTGTTTTAATTTAAAGAAATACAAGTATATGGTGTAGATGGTTGGAGAAGAGTGAACTGAGAAGATAGAAGGGTGGAATGAAAATAACATTCTATTTCTCTTTTCTTCTTCTTGACTGTGGTCAGAATTTGATTCTCATTTCTATTTTCTGGTCACTGACTCTTGCAACTCAGAAAGGGTGAGAGAGAGCTTTGATGAGCCAGGTCTTTACAAAGTGCTGTACCAAAAGTGTGCCCTTGTTTAACCCTGAGAGCAGAGTCTGAGACATACTTGTGTGTGGATGGAGGGAAGGAGGAAAACTGATTCCTGGGTTCATTATCAGCCCATTTACCACTGTAGATACCTAAATCTGGATCCTACTGGACTCCCTGAGGAGCCATGTAGAATACACAGTTGAATCATCCACCTGGGTGACTGAGCAGGGTGACATTTACTCACTGGCTCCCATCCTCCACTGCTCCAGGGTTGCCACCTGAGTTGTAACTCACTCAGTCTTCCAGATTGCCCATGTATGAGTGCCACAGAGGAAGAGCCCTGGGGCAGAAAGGGATTGCTGACTGATACAGTGGAGAGGAGGAGCCGCAGGACCGACTCCATGGGCATGCAACATGTGCAGCTGCACAGGGCTCTGTGCTTGGTTTAATTCACTCATGTCATTGTCTTGAAATTCTTAATATATTCTGAACAAGGGGCCTTTTGTTTTCATTTTACTCTAGGCTGTCCAAATTATGTAGCTCTCTTTAGCCATTGGATTATTTTGCATGAAGCTGGTACACTGCATGTAGCTGCACATTGTCAGGGGATCAGTAAGTCCTGCCTGTGCGTGAGGAACAAACCAGATGGAGGGAGCCAAAGACCTTTCAGTCCATGTTTCTCAGATGAGTATCTGCTTTCATCTGAAGCCTTGGAGGACTTTCTTAAGAAATTCAGTTCCCTCTCTGCTATGTAAAGACACAGCAAGAAGGTACTGACTATGAACCAGGAAGGGGCCTTCATCAAAATGTGACTATGATGGTGCCTTGATATCAGACTTCCAGCCTCCAGAACTGAGAAATAAATTGCTGTTGTTCATAAGCCACCTGCCCTATGATACTCTGTTATAGCAGCCCTGGTGGGCTAAGATAATAACCTTTGAGGGTATTGCTCTCAAAATGGCTAAACACAAATTTTTCAGCACTTTGGAGTAAAGATTCTGTCAGGAGGTGCAGTGTCACCAGAGATTCCTGGCTGCATCTCTGAGTTTTGGTCATCTTCTTGGTATTTCTTGAATATATCCAACCCTGTAGTCTATAGATGGAGGAAACTCAGCAGAATGGTAAATTTTCCCAGAAGAAAGCAGAAAATCTAGCCTTTAACACAGTACAGAAGAGTTGGAAGCAGAGTAGTGTCTGTGTTGAATAACCCAAGCTTATGACAGACATGTTTATGAACAAAAATCCATGTTCTTCAACTTATAAACATTTTGTTTTGCATTTACAGGGATGTCCTAATGAGAAAGCAGGGGGAAATTATGTTCAAGGAAAGCTGTCTAAAACTCTACCTTGAACAGTGTTTAGAAAAATCTTGAGTGGTATGGAATTAAAAAAGTGATATTCACTTTTATTATTATTCCAAACAGATGTGAATTAAATTTTAATTTCTGGAATTTTAGTGTTACACAGTCAACATAATTGGATAGCAGATTACCTCTAGATGCCTGGGTGTTTCTTAGTAAGAATCTGTGTATATAAGTGAATGAATGAAGGGAAAAAAAAATCAGAGAGAAGCAACTGTGTCTTTTTATAACTGATAAAGAGCTAGAAATAAAAATTATGCCTCAATTATACATATAGTGGCACACATTTCTTTTTGAAAGGAAGAATCCCAAAGCCTTCTGAGAATGTAATTTTTTATTTAGAGAAAAAAGTTATTTTCCTCTGCTATTAAAAAACTCACAGTAGAAGCATTGCTTCCAAACATATTTTCTTTTGAGGATATTCCTTTTTATTTGGAAATCTAGGTCTTTAAAGCTGTTTTGGTTTAACTATACTTAAAAGTAATGGTTGTAGTGGCACTCATGATACCCCACTCAGTGAGTCAGTACAAAACTCGATGAGTGGGTATACCAAGGCTTACATTTTCCTACCTGATAAATAAGAATGCTGCTGAACTACTAGGCTAAATTTTACAGAGCTACTTTATGGGATCTTTAAAAGGAAGCTCACGAATATATGGTCCCAAAATATAAAAATGAATGAACAGTACTATGGATTGTTTCTTGTAATCCTCTAGCATTTTCATTATTCAAAACACTGGGACACCAGACAACTAATTTTCCTGATTTGTTTTAGAGCCTATGTATTTTGGAGGGAAGAACAAAGCAGTATATTTTTAAGAATTAGGACACTAATCTATTCATGCATTGTCTAACTCAGTAGGCATCTTCCTGAACAATAGTATGTAAGTCAAATCACATACAATGTGCTAAATTTAGTTCATTACAGGTGTTGGGTACATAAGTGTTTATTACATTATTCTTTGTACTTTTCTGAAGTTTAAAAAATTTCAAACTAAAAAAAGGAGAAAATCCTCCAAGAAAACTCATTTAATCACTTCCTAATTTATACTTTTTGTGTGAATTAGCCTGTTAATCCAGGTCCTCCCAGAAGCAGACACCAAGATAAAATTAATTATGCAGGGATTTTACAGAATGGTGCCTATATGGAAGGAAGCAGAGAGGGAGTAGGGAAAGGCTGGAAGAGCAGTCAGGCCATGCAAAAGTTGTAGAAAACCTGGTGACATGGAAGTAGTCCAGCACTAAGGCTCTAGATGTGTGAGTGAGATCATCTGGGATCTGGCAGGTGCTCCCATTGCCATCTGACTACAGCTGCAAGAGCAACTTAAGTAAGAAAAAAGATGACGCAGGCAACCCACAAAATTATGAGAAAGAGTAAATCATTGTTCCTTTAAGTCACAAAGTTTTAGGTGGTTGTTGTGAGGCGGTAGATAGAGTCAAGCTGAGATGGACAAGAGTTCTTGTTTTGTTTGTTGTAAGCACGCATTTTTTTAGTATACCTCTCACTGAGGGTGTTGCTCTTGGTACTAGAATGTTATAGGCAATGCATACTTGTAAATGAATTAAATTGTATTTTTAGAAAGAGTAGCAAACTAATTTTGTTTAATAATAGTGAGATTCTAAAATAAGGCATGTAAAATAAGTAATTTAAAAATTCAAGGAAGTTAAAATAATAAAATCTTTAAGTGAATGCTACAGTGAACAGATTTGGAAAATACATAAGATTTCCCTAATTTATACATTTTGTATTGTGCTTTTTTCTTTTTAATTATATTTTATTGATTATGCTATTACAGATGTCCCAGTTTTTCCCTCTTTGTCCTTCCACCCAGCATCCCTCCACTTCCGCAGGCAATCCCTACACCTTTGTTCATGTCCATGGGTCATGTGTATAAGTTCTTTGGCTACCCCACTTCCTATACTGTACTTTTTTAATGCCCTTAATAGTTGGCCTGAAATTGCTCAACAACAAATGTGAAGGGTGGGTATGTTTGCCAGAGGAAGAAATCTTAAAGTGATTTTAATTTTGAGTAATGAGAAACGTCCTTGTGGTTGCACTTAGCCTAGAAATTAATTCTCGTCAAGTGTGGAAGGAGTAGTGGTCCTTAAGATGGGAGTGAGTAGTGGTCCTTAAGTGGGAATGAGGGGAATGCCTGTTGTTATGGGCAGTTGAGTAAAAGCTGTAATAGTTGAAAAATTATGAATCTGAACTTTGGGAAATTTCAGACCAAGAAAATTCAATAACTTTGATGAAAGGAAGTGAACAATGTAGGTAAAACATGGTTCTGTATGCCTGTAAAAGAGGATTAGTAATTATATACATTGGGTAATGAAAGAAAAAAGGATTTGTACAAAGCCAGAATAGGCATGATTCCTTCAGCTGATCCTGGTGAACACCTTCCTCAGTACCTCAGTAAAGAGGTACTAGTGGTGAGCTCTGGGGTTACTCATATTAGTGGCATGGTGTCTGTGTATGCTGTGTTTGTGTCTCAATAAATTTCTATATTTTTTGTAATATACTCCATTAGGTGTTCAGTCACTTTCAGCATTGTTTTTACTCATAGTTTTAAATGCTGAGCCTACCAACTGATCAATTAACCAACCAACAATCAAAGACTCCAAAGTCTTCCAATACTCGGGAGAGATATCCAAATTGGATCAACTGCTCTGGCTGCCATTTGTGGTTCTCCAGATGGTTAGAACAGGTAGGCAGCCCCCTCCAGAGAGGTCTCTGTTTAGGCCTATTTCTATCTCATGTGCCACATAGTTTTGCTTGTATCGGCAATATGAGTATTTCAATAATAAGTACAATACAAGTGACGAGAATACAAAGCCCTTCAGCTGCTGATAGGGCTCTACACTTTTTGTTTAAAATTTTCTTTGGACCAACTACCGCTTGAATGCCTCATAGGAAAAGAGTGGCAGGGTTATCTCAAGCAATCATCTCCTTGAAAGGGATAAGAAAAAATGAGCCTTGGTGTAATTATGTAACAGGGTGCAGCCAAGACGGGGTCCCCAAATAGGGATTTGGAATGGGGTCCAGAACTCAAGGTGTCAGGAAATATTAGAAAAATATATAGGATGTCCTCCCCCCTCCCAGCCACAGGTTAGAGTTGGAGGAAGGTACATATGGAGCAGGACCATGCAGAGCTCTTTTTTACAGCCACAGCTTTGCAGCTAACCTCTGGCACAGTCATTTAACACATCTATAACCTTTAACTGGTTTCATAGATATGTTAAATAGCTGTGGCCATGCTTTGAGCCAGGGGTATGGAAGTGACTTCCACCCAATATATAATTGGGGAGCAACTCCCTCTGGTTACAGTGTCTGCATGAGAGCTTGGAGAAGATTAGCTCCATGTCATGGGGCCACACCTGCCCAGCTCATTATGGCAGCCCAGTAAAGCTGGAAGAATACAGGAGTGCTGGCAGGTGTGACTGATTGTAGAGGAGTTGGAAATGGGGCTGCAGAGGAAGATTGGCTTGGGGATTTAAACCCAGACTCGGCAGCCATGAGAGGAGAGAACCACACAGCTTTGGCAGAGTGGGGACCCTGTAGCTTTGGCGAGAGTCAGGACCATGTGGCTTTGGAGTGCTCCCTTTTTCCATGTGGCTTAGGAAGCAGGAGAGACTTTGCCTGGAAGAAAAGGGGTGCAAGGACTCTTGCTGGTGGGCCATGAGAAGGTGCTACATGGCTTTGAAATAATTGGAGATCATGGCAGTTACACAGCTGATGGTGTCAGGAGCCCAAATCACAGACTTCTACTTCTTTTCCTGAGATATGGTACCCCGGATTAGGGCAGAGGGAGAAGGAAGAAATGTGCATCTGTGGATTTCCTAAAGGACTTTAATATTTTAATGAAGACATTAAGTCATTACTCTAAGTCTGTATAGCTTTACATAAATATTTCCTTTCCTTTTCACAAGTCTCTGGCATTGAGAGATGTCTTTCCTTTGGTGACAGGCATAGCAAACTTAGTGGGGGGTCCTTTTGGTTATAGTATATCGTACACCCCTCCTTGGGTCTGTTCTGTTACAATTACTCCAGCTTAAATAATATCTAAATCTGTCTCTCTGTTTCTCTATATTGTACTTATTTCCTCTTTGGTCTCCTGTGTTATTCCCCTGGACAGATGTGTAACAAGGCATCAAAAAGAGAGGCATTTTTGATAGGGAGGGTATAAAAGAAGGTAGCTTCATGGTCTCTCTCCTTCCTGGTAATTTACCAGCAATGAAAAACCCAGCAGTGGTCATGGTGCCTCCTATTCTAAGCAGTGACATCTTTCTTACTATCAAGTACCCAGAAGTCATAGCTAACTCTTTTTTCTCTTCTTGGAAAGTATTGTTTGTGGTGATGAAGTTGCTTATTGACAGAAATAATACCTGAGGATATGTAGCATATATAGCTAGAAGTTGGAAGGTTACCTGTTTTATATGACAGTTATTGTTACATGTAACTCTCACCATTTAAAGATGGATAGAGATTGGTTTGGCTTCCTTTACATATTTAGTGAACCCAAACTATCACTGGTTCCTGTTTTAAGATCAAAATAAAAAGAAAAACATGGAGTCAGTAACTTATATAAATCCTAAAGGGTTTGATTTCATATTACATGAGACAAAAATCTGCTAATAGGCAAAATAGCCATATTTCAGTTTACAATTTAATTGCATAAAAGATACAAAGTTCTTGCCCTTTTGTGTTTCATGAATGTTGTTAAAAATTTAATGAAACATTTGTATATATTAATAATACAACAGAAATATATATATGTACTAATGTATTATGACTGGGTGGGACCAGAAAAAATTAATGTGACAAATTTTTTTTTTCAATTTACTGTTAAATATATCTTTATGTGAAACTTTGGTCTATTATAACCTGCTTAGGATTCCTTATTGAAGAAGTAGAAAGCAGAAAATGTATAATATTTTACTTGATAACTAAAGATAAAATGAGTAGTATATGGTTTAAACTGTTTCTTGCATTAAAAGTAATTCAATCTAGCCCTGGCTGGTGTGGCTGAGTGAATTGAGTGCTGGTATGTGAACCAAAGGGTTGCTGGTTTGATTCCCAGTCAGGGCACACATCTGGGTTGCAGGCCAGGTTCCCAATAGGGGGCGCATGGGAGGCAACCACACATTGATGTTTCTCTCCCTCTTTTTCTCCCTCTCTTCCCTTCTCTCTAGAAATAAACAAATAAAATCTTTAAAATAATAAAATTAAAAACCAGCAATTTAATCTTTGACTTTGTAGCACTGAATGTTTGTTGACTTTTTCTCATTCCTGAACCAGCTGACATGAAGACCTAGACCCTTTAGTGTTTTCCAAGTAACATATTGAGTGAACATTTACTCTTTAGTGTGTGTATGTGTGAAAACTGCTTCCTGTTTTTTAGATCAGCACCTCCACCATCATACAATGGAAGCTGTCACCTTTCTGGCTGCAGTGATTGGTCAAGGGGTGGACATCTTATTCATGTGGGCTAGTGATAAAATCCCCTATGGTCTCAGTGAGGTGGGAAAGCTGTGGGAATCAGGGCCGGGAGCTTCTGAGTGTCTTATTTCCTGTCACTAACAAGGACTGGGGACAATATTATGCAGTGGAAGTGATGTGATGTGTGACTTCTCAGCAAAGTCTTAAGATCTTGTGGTTTCTGCTCATTTTTCTCTTGGAATGCTCTATTATCATACTAGAAATCAGAACCACCCTGCTAGAAAGGTCGTGTGGAATAGAACTGAGACACCTCAGCCCACAGCCCTAGCTAATCACTAGACAGAGGAATGAGATCATGCTATACCTCTAGCTCTAGTTGACCTACCAGGTGACCTCATAAGTGGACATATCAGAGGAACTGCCCACCTGATCCTAACCTAAATTGTGGAATTATGAACAAATGCAAAAGTATTTCTTGTAGAAAGGGAAAATGGATGAATCAAGGCAGAGTGGAGTAAATGCAAGAACAATGTTCTGTAGTAGGAAAGAAGTGGTAGAATCTAATCCATAAAGGAAGGAAGTAGATACATGGGAGAGTTTCTCCTCTATAACATAAAGGAAGACAGGATACATGGGTACACCTGAAGATAAGCAGGAAGTTTTGGTGGGGAGTGTTTCAAAATTCTCTTCTGATTACTTAATTTTCTTAAGGTGAAGATATAAAAGTGGTAGGGAGTTATAAAGTTTAAAGCTAAAAGAGGTGTGTTTTGAAGAGTGGGAGAGAAATTAACTGTGGAAATTCAGTAGGATAACAGGGAAGGACAAGAGGCCCCTTGAGGTTAGTGTATCTACACTTAACTGAGACCTGTCAATGGTGTGTTTTTATCCAGACATATTCAGATGCTTAAGTTTAGGTCTGGAGTAGGGAGATGTAGGGAACTGTTTCTCATGGTGTGGAAATGCAGCTCATGTGGAAAACCAGTGAGGTGTGAGTTGGCACACAGAACCATGCCCTTGGAGAGGTTTTCCCATGGGGAATCAGGCCTGCATTGTACCTAGACTGTTATGAGACCTGCTTTTGCTAAGACTCCCTCACCCGGAATTGAGGCAGCAAGTATTTACTGCAACTTCCTAAAGTCTGTGCTAAACCTCCCAAGTATGGGGTATAACTGGTTCAACCACTTTCTCCCCTGATCTGTAACATCCTTCTCTTTGAAGTAATTAGTAATATTCTTTCCTTAGTTATCTGTAAAAGGTAATCACCTGCAGTGAACCTGTGCATAGTAAATGAGGACCATCCTCCATGTAATATACTCAGAGAAGCAATAAAAGCTTGTCCAGACGGGCTGGGGCCCTCTCTCCCTCTTGCCTTCTCAGCCCCTCTCTCTCAGAGAGTGGCCATGCTGTCCCTTTTTCTCCACAGGACTTACGTCGTCTGTGTGTATTTGTTCACTAGCAGCCACAACATACACAGATTTTGCAGGCCAGGATCTGCATCAGGTGGAAAGTTGGATTTAATTATGATTGAGGCTTAGAGTATAATGAGTCAGGGTCAAGATAATTGAACATATGTGCAAGAGAGTGGTTAAAATGATGCCCACCGAATACAGCCAATAAAGTGGGAAAGTGAGGGTGGGAGATAGGTTAGACTTTTGGAAAAGGGGTAAGTAAATGGACTGAATACAACCAGATGAGGTTAGGTACCAACTGTGTTATCATTTAGCTCCTGATTCTAGTATGCATTATGATCTTGGAAAAATTATTTTATTTTACCAATTTCTATAGTCAGTGGCTATACTAGAATAAACTCCAAGATTTCTTTGCAACTCTAACAATCTGTTGTTCTATGATTATGCATAAAGGTATCATAATATAGACACTATTCAGGAATGGATTCAGTTTTATAAAGAAAATAATGGCCAACTTCTGCTAAAATTTTTCACCTTAAGGTTAATTAACCACCTCACTCACTTATTGTATTCTTTTTGGATGGCTGCTGCACAGATAAGGATTTTTGGAATAGAGATAAAGTAGGACATCTAGAATCACTGGAAATTTGGCCTAGTGGACAGAACTACACTTTGGGAGGTAGGAATGTTGGGTTTCTGTCTTGGTTCTAACTCTTTTTTGTTTTGTATAAGTCATAATCATTGCTTACTATGGTTTATTAAAAGCTCTGAGAGACGGTGATTTGTGCTTCACTTTAGTATTTGACCAAATCTGAGCTGGACACAGAAGGCTTGTAATAGAAGAGGTATGACTGTGTTCTTTTCACCTGTCCACCAGAATCTGGGTTAGATAATGGCAGTCATGATGACATTTGAGGAGATGTGAAAATGAATACAACTTTTTAACAGCCTACTCAAAGACTGTCATAAAAAAAGGGAAGAAGAAGCTTTTGATACCCATGCCATTACCTTTGCTGGCAATTATGACTGCTGTTATACCTGACTTTGGCCATTACAACTTTGGCAATTACAGCTTTCTTAAATTTATCTATTTCCTTCCCTTCTATCTGACAGGGGTATCCAACCCATGGCCCAAGGGCCACATGGGATCCCAGGATGGCAATGAATGCAGCCTAACACAAAATCATATATTTACTTAAAACCTTTTTTTTACCCATCAGTTTTCATTTAGTGTTTGTGTATTTAATGTGTGGACCAAGACAACTCTTTTTCTTCTGATGTGGCCCAGAGATGCCGAAAGGTTGGACACCCCTGTCAGTATATTCTCAATACAGGAGCAAGTAATGACCATTAAAAAAAAAAAAAAGTGAAGTTGTTTCACTCTCCTCTTTGAAGCCTTCTGTTGACTTTCCATTAGATTTAGTGTAAAATCCAGATTCCTCATTTCCATCTTCAAGATCTTATAGGAACTGGTCCATACCTTTTTCTTACCTCATCTTGAATCAATCTTCTCTTCATACACTCTGCTCCAGATACACTAGCCTTTTACTATTGCAAAAACATGTAGAATTCTTCCTGATCTCAAGACTTGGCACCAGTGGGTCCCTTTACTTGGAAAGTTCTTTCAGACCTTCAGGGCTGAACTTATCTTTGTGTATCTTCTGGTTTTCTGTCTCCCCTTGAACTATATAGAAATATGTGCTATGTACTTGTATATTTCATTGGCTGGTATAACCTCGGTGCCCAGGAGAGTACTGGATAGGACTCAACAAACACATTGTAATAAAAAAAAGAGACCTCAAAAGTAAATGGACTAGAATGTAGCTTGACTGGGGTTAGTTGAGGGGGCATGAGGCTGGGCTCATGTATCCCAAATTACTGACCATATTGTCTATTTCATGAATAAAGCTTTACTTCTTTGAGTCTTCAAAGATTTGTAGCCTTCAAGATTTCCCTGTCGAAATGCAGATAGATAACCTTGTAAGTTCATTTCTCAAATCAACTCATATTTTGGTTCTTAGTGACCCTCTAAGGAGAAATAAGATACAGGATGTGCAAATGACAGAGTGTCAGGAGTGGTGGGTAAAAAAAAACAAAAACAAAACAAAATAAACATAGAGCCAAAAGGGAAAGGGAAACAGAGAGAAAAACTCAGGACAAAAAGGATGAAAAGGTGGTGGGAGGAGAATTATAGAATTTTGTCTAGAGTGGGAACACTTTTTGTTTCACAATCTATGGGACAGTGACAATGTTGATGATTGGTACTTTATATTTCCAAGTATCAGAAAGTTTTTTAAAAGCAGATTCTTTTTTTTTTACTTCTATTTTTATTTACTAATTTTTCTTGGTTTATTTATTTATTTTTTTCCTAATCAATTTTATTTACTTTTTATATTTATTTATTTTTATTTTTGTTTAAGTACAGTTGTCTGTTTCCACTCCCCTCATCCCCACCTCCTACCCTCAATCCTACCCTCCTTTGGCTTTTTTAAAAACATAGATTTTTATGGTTACAAATAAATTAAGAAACAAGGGAAAGCTATGCATTTTCAGTTAAGAAAATAAAAGGTGGAAGCAACTATTACATAAATCATTGTATGCTGCTCAGCATGAGTATTTCAAGGAAATATTTGGTGTCTTATAATGTTGCAGTTACTATGGTGACAATGCATTTTTAATGGCACCATTAAATGGTAGTATAACTACTTGTAACTAAGGAGTTCTGAATAGTCACAGCTGTGTTCTTTGGAGCTTACATTTCTTATCTCCAGGATGGTCTTTAAAGACTTCAAAATAAAAGTGTTGTATAACAGAACACCACTTTGCTATATAATATAGGTACTTATGAGAAATAGAGAGCACTTTAGAGAATGTTAGTTTTCCCATTACACCTCACATGCACACACACGAGTGAACAGACATATATGTGCATGGTTTATAGACAAAGATCTGGAGACAAAGATTAAGTGGCTTTTTCAACTCATCTAGCTAGTCACAGAATTAGGTTGAGAACTTAGGTTTTCTGACTCTTAAAATAGTTTCTTCCTATTTTTGCACATTGGTTTTCCCCAGCACAATACTACATGCAATGTACTTAAAATTCTCACACATCAAAATTGGTAAGAAGTTGCAGTGAGTTTATATCACCCTATTGGGTTGGTAGTTAAGACCCATATAAAAGAGTAATGAATGAGTAATGTAATTTAAAGAGTCTATAGATAAAATTCAACAGGTCCATAAGCCCTTTAAAATTGTTTGCAAATGTGTGTGTGCATATGTTAATTTTTCTATTTAGAGATTCATAACATTCTCAAGGAGTTTGTGACCTCTCCCCAAATAAGGTTTTTCACCATTTAGGATATCAAAATGTACAAAGAATGAAAAAGTGGGTTGCATATTGAGAACAATATTTGAGTGATAAAAGATTAATATCCTCAATTTGTAAAAAGCACATACACTTCAAGCAAAACATTGAGACCCAGTTGAAATTAGAGTGAAGGAAGTGAATGGAAAATATGCACACATGAAGTACAAATAGCTAATAGAAATGAAATTTATCCATTCTTATTAATCATCAATAAAATGCAGATTAAAATAATAATTTTTAAATTATTTTCATCCAACAATTTAACACAGATTAAAAGCAACTGAGATAATATTCTATGTGGTGAGGAGATGCTAGGATAAACAGATTCCTCTACTGGTATTGGAATTGCAAACTGGGGCAAAGGTTTTATAAATCAAATTAATAATTTAAGAGCCTGAAAAATGTTCATAACCAATAATTTAAATTCTAAAGACATAGTTCCATTCTAAGGCAATAATAAATGTTCACCAAAACTTGTGTATAAAAGTATTTCTCCTAGTGTTATTCAAAATAGTAAAACATAGGAAAGAGGACAGAGTATGAATCTAATAAATTGTCTTGAAAATTTTATTAATGATATGAAAAACTCTTATTATATTTAAAACACTGAGACTTATAAAATACGTGTACAATATACTTTTTATCAAATAAATAAATTAAAACATACTAGAAGGAAGTATACTAAAATGTAGAATGGCTATCATTTGGGTTATAAGGTTCTTATTTATTTTTGTTTTCTTTTTTGTAATTGTGTGTTTTCTCAGATTTCTATGGTAAATTTATATAGTATCAGAAATAAAGTGAAAGTTATTTAAAGTTTTGCTGAACTTATTTCTTATATTCAATTGTTCTGATTTGGCAAAAAAAAATCTGTTTTCCTAAAGGATGGTAGAAACTAGAAAGACATCTTTTGAAAAAATTCTTACTAAAATGAAATAAAATTTGACTTTGTTCCTTTATTTAAAAATTATGTAATCTACTATTTGGGTCAGATGTTTGGGGAACACAGATGAAAGGCATTGTTCATGCCATCACAATTTATGGTCTTCCAAGAATGATAGGTATGTGTTAACCACACTACAATAGCTCATGAGTATCCGGTATTATGGAAACATGAAGGAAAAAATGAAATAGTCTTCCTGAAGAAGTAGAGGGGATGGGTGACATTTGATTTCAGTCTCGAGGGATAGGTCATAAAGTGGGCAGAAGTGAAAGAATCTTCCCCACAAAGGGAAGGGGATGTATTAGCATTGGGGCATGAAAGGGCTGTAGTATTTAGAGAACAGGTCCCTTCCGTTTGGCTAGAAAGGTAAAAAAGGCTGGCTGTTGAAAGACCTTTGTACAATATCTGGACCCAGTCTTGTGGGTACAAAGGTGTCATGAAAGTCACTGAATGAGTCATTTAGTCGATGATCAGATTTGATCAGAAAATGGGTATGTAAAGGAATAATATTAACCACACTAGAAAAAAAATTCAATAATGCTTTTGGTATATTTATGGAAACAATACTCAATATAGTAGAACTTTAAAAAAATTTCAAGTTCTGGCCCTGGCTGGTGTGGCTCAGTAGATTGAGCCCCAGCCTGTGAAACAAAGGGTCGCTGGTTCAATTCCTAGTTAGGGCACATGCCTGGGTTGCAGGCCAGATCCCCAGTGGTGGGAAATTTGAGAGGCAACCACACATTGCTGTTTCTCTCCCTTTCTTTCTTGCTCCCTTCCCCTGTCTCTAAAAATAAAGATAAAAAAATTTCAAGTTCTGTCAAAGTGCTATTTTATACTGCATTATTCCACAGAGAGTGTTTGATATTTCATATTGAGGACACCACAATGTTAATAAGGCTCAAACCAGTCCCCCTGTTAATTTAGTTGGCAGACAAAAGATTTTGTTTTGTTGCTGCTGGCTCAATGAGGAAATTTATAACTGTATCTGTTATTTTAGAAAGGTGTTTCCATGTTGGGAGATTTGGGCTACATCCACACCAAATCTTAACTTTAAATTGATCAAAGTGCTGTTCCTCTACATGTGCTTCATTTCAGTGTCTAGTGAAGCCCGGTGATAATCCTTGTGATAAGAATGTTATCAGATGGTCCGAGAACCTCTGGCCATCTTTCCTTGGCCCAAGTATTATTCCTGATTTCTGTCACTTTTTTTCCTCTCTTCCCTAATAAAATGTTTTAGGGTTATTATTTTGCTACTTTTATTTATTTAAAAAATGGTGACATAATTAACATTTTGTTAGTTTAGGTGTACAGCATACTGATTTGATATATGTACACATTGTGAAATGATTAGCACAAATAAGGTGAGTTAACATCTGTTACCACACATTTAAATTTTTTTCTTGTAATAAAAACTTTTAAGATTTATTCTTCTATCAATTTTCAAATATACAATACAGTATTATTAATTATAGTCATCATGCTATAGATTACATCCCCAGAACTTACTCATTTTGTAAATGAAAGCTTGTACATTTCGATCACCTTCAATCCATTTTGCCCACTCCTTACCCCCACTTTGGCAATCAGGAATCTGTTCTCTGTATCTATGAATTCAGATTTTTCAAGTGTCCATGTGTAAGTGAGATCATACAGTTTTTGTTTTTCTGTCTCACTTATTTCACTTAGCCTAATACTCTCAAAGTCCATCCATGTTGTCACAAATGGCAGGGTTTTCTTCTTTTACATGACTGAGTATCTATCTATCTATCTATCTATCTATCTATCTATCTATCTATCTATCTATCATCTCAAATTTTCTTTACCTATTCATTTGTCCGTGGACACCTATGTTGTTTTTAATCTTGGCTATTGTGAATAATGCTGCAATGAACATAGTGGTGCAGATATCTCTTAGAAATCCTATTTTCATTTTTTTGGGTTATATACCCAGGAGTGGGATTGCTGAATCACTTGAAAATTCTATGTTTAATTTTTTTTTGGAATTGGCTACATCAGTTTACATTCCCACCAACAGTACACAAGGGTCCCCTTTTCTCTATAGCCTCACCAACACATGGTAGTTCTTGTCTTTTTTTTTTTACAATATTTATTCTAACAGGTATGAGGTGATATCTCCTGGTGGCCTGAACTTTCTATATTCATGAGTTACAACATGGATGCCAGTTTTAGATATCAATGCTTTCCAGAAGAATTACTTCCCCTGCCCAGACTACCATTGCATTATTTCCGAATTGTAATGCTCTCCTGCCTCTCTTTGTAATAGTAGATAAGTAATGGTAGTAGTAAAAATAAATAAATAACCTTCAAATTAATCTACCCCTAAACACACATTCTTAGTTATCTTTTAAAACTGCCTATCAATTTAGTTTATATTTAAATTATGTAGGATCTTCTATGTAGCATCTTGTCTTCTATGTAGACAAGAAGGTTTAGTTTTGGTTTCTGAATACTTGTGCTGATTATAAATATTATTTAAGAATTTCTCTTTTTTTAAAAGATTTTATTTATCTTTAGTGAGGGGAAGGGAGAGAGAAAGAGAGGGAGAGAAACATCAATGTGTGGTTGCATCTCACATGCCTCCTACTGGGGACATGGCCCACAACCCAGGCGTGTGCCCTACAATGGGAATTGAACCAGCAACCCTTTGGTTTGCAGGCTGGCACTTAATCCATTGAGCCACACCAGCTAGGGCTATTCAAGTATTTCTTGATATTCATCTCTCTCCTCTCTCTTGAGTGATGGGAGAGCAATTACTTGGTTGTAAATGACTCTTTAGACAGATCTTGAAGTAAAGGAAGAATTCAGAAAAGAATGTAAAAAATAGTAATTTATGGAAACTAGAACAAAAAGATAGCAAGGAAGAAATTGAGGCATAAAATTCTGAGAATCTTTATGAAAAACAGAGATGAGAAAGAAAATCCAGGGCCTAAGAGAACACGAGTGTGATATTGTTGAAGGAAAGTAGAGGAGTGAAGTGGACTCTGGCCAGCAGTGTCCACAGTGTTATGGATGAGACGAGACAAATTCACATGGACTATTGAAATCCTATGGAGAAAAAGGGATGGCACGGCCACTCTTTTAAGGGGAGAGCACCTTGACCTTTGCCTTGACAAGCTTTTATTGGCTTTCTAATAGCATATATCAAAGAAGATTCTTATTTATTATGCTCAGGTTTGCTTTAGGTAATTACTTTTTACAGATAGCAAAGGAGAGGATGTTACTGATTACTTTCTACAGATTAACAAGGGAAAAATGTTGCAAATGCAAGGGCCCAATAAGAGTGATTGGTCTGGTTACGCTCTGACCTTGGGAGAATTAGCACAGACTTCAGGAAGTTAGTTTAGAGATATGCAGTAAGCATTCACTGTTTCAACTCAGGGTGAGGGAGTTTTAGCAAGAGCAAGCCTTAAAGCAGCCTACATATAATGCAGGCCTGCTTTCCCATGGGAGAACCAATCCGCGGGTTTGGCGTCCTGTGTGCCAACACATGCCTATCAGTTTTCCAATAGGGCTGGGCTACATTTGCCATTCCATGCAGATAGGTTCTCTGTAGGGGAGTGATCTAAAACAATTAATAATAATAATAATGATGATGATGATGATGATGTCAGACATGAAAAGGCTTTAAAATATCTTATGTAGAAGGCTCTGGAGAATGAAGTATGAAAGTAATTCAACCAGTCAAGATGGCAGCATAGGTAAATGTGGTACTCACACCTTCCTATAACTGCATCAAAATTACAACTGAACTACAGAACAACCATCATTTAGCACTGCCCGAAATCTAGCTGAACAGAAGTCCTATAACTGAAGATATAAAGAAGCCACATGAAGATCAGGAGGAGGGGTGAAGACACAGAAAGGGCTTGTCCCACACCCATGTGTGGCATATAAAAATCAGGAGCGATATCTCTGCTGCAGAAGTCAGTCACACACCAGGACCCCAGCTCAAGGTTCTAGTGCCAGGAGGAGACATCTTGTAACTTCTGGCTTTAAAAAACCCTGGGGATTGTGACTGAGACAAATGGAGGGCTCCTAGAGTCCCAGTCATTCCTCTTAAAGGGCTTGCAGACTGAATTACTTGGACTTACTTGCTCTGAGCTCTAGTGCTGGGGTAGCAGCTCAAAAGGCACCAGGGACACACAGGGAGGAACTCAGTTGTCTGGCATCAGGATATGATTTGGAGGGGCAGCTTTTTCCCAGACAGAAGTGCTAGCAGAGGCCATTGTTCCTTTTCTGAGACCTCACCCAGAGAGCCAGAGGTGGGAGTCAGATCTGAGTCTCCATCAGCAGTGATGGTCTCCTGGCTATCACTGTTCGCCCTGCCCTGGAGATTCCTTGAGACCCCGCCCCACCCAAAACTTGGGCCTACCCAAGCTGTTTCCAGTGGCTTTTCTATACAAATGGCCTGTCTTGGCTCATGCTTCGAACTTTCCTAAAATTCCTCAAACAAGCAGCATCTGGCCCTGGCATGGCAAGTACCTCTTGCTAAGTGGCTCCAGGCCAGGGACTAGTGACAGCTGGCCTTGGTTCAGAGCTTGGTCTCTCCTGGGTTCCTCCAAGACTAGCACAAGGAGCAGCCATATGCAGATTACTTTGTAGCTCATGTCAAGTGACACTGGCAAAACAAGGGGGATACTGACCTTGGCCTATACCTCCTGGAAGGCCTTGAGCCTGCACACCTGGTAGATAGCTTTAGACCACATTGAAGCTCCACCCAACCACTTCCACAAGTGACACACTCAAGGGGCAGACTCAGTAGGTACCAGAGCCCCTATGATCCATGGGATAGGCCCCTGCAAAGTGATCATCAGTGGTGGTTGTAACTAGTCCTCAGAGCCAACCAACCTGTGGGTATATCCTTCCCGTTGACATGCCAACAGCAATCTAGGCTCAACTACAGTAGAAGGGTGCACATGGTCTACATGGAGGGAGGCACACCAGGAGGCATACTCAAGTTAACAGGGAAGCTATGCCATTGGACTCTACAGGATACCTATTACATAAAACTATGCTATCAAGCCCAGGAGACATAACAGCTCTACCTAGTACTTAGAAACAATCACAGGAAGGATACCATAATGAGGAGACAAAGAAATATGTCCCAAATGAAAGAACAGAACAACATTCCACAAAAAGACCTGAAAAAAAAAAGGAGACAAGCAATCTACTAAATGCAGAGTTCAAAACACAGAGTTATAAGGATGCTCAATGAACTTAGTGAGGACCTCAGTAGCATAAAAAAGATCCAGTCAGAAATGAAAGATACACTAACTGAAATGAAGAATAATTTACAAGGAATCAACTTAGGGGGAAGAGTAGATGAACTTAGAACTTTAACATAGAGATAGAAAACAAAAAATAGAACTAGAAAACAAAAAAGGAGCAATGAGAAATGAAGAATACATTATAGGGAATGAGTACTGAAGTAGATGAGGCAGAGAGTCAATTCAGAGATTTGGAAAATAAAGAAGCAGAAAACCTCCAATCAGAACAGCAAAAAAGGAAAAAGAACAAAATAAATAAGGATACTGTAAGGAGTATTTGGGTGAACTTCAAGTGAACCAATATTTGCATCATGGAGGTGTCAGAAAGTGAAGGAAATAGTACAGGAAGCACAGAATCCCAAACAAGATGAACCCAAAGAGGCCCACTCAAAGACCAATAATTAAAATGCCAACATTTAAAGACAAAGAGAGAGTCTTAACAGCATGAGAAAAGCAGTTATTTACCTATAAGGAAGCTCTCATAAGACTATCAGCTGATTTATGAACAGAAACTTTGCAGGCAGAAGGAATTGACAAGGAATGTTCAAAAGGATGAAAAATGAATACCTACAACTAAGATTACTCTATCCAGCAAAGTTATCATTTAGAATTGAAGGACATATGAAAAGCTTCCCAGAGAAGAAAAAGCTAAAGAAGTTCATCACCACCAAACTAGTACTACATGAAATGTTAAAGGGTTTTCTTAAAAAGAAGAAAAAAGATAAAAATGTGAATAATAAAATGGCAATAAATACATATCTATCAATAGTTGAATCTAAAAAAACATAATAAAGGAACAAACAGAACAAAAACAGACTCATGGATACAGTTGCCAGACAGAAGGGGGGTTGGGAATATGGATGAAAAAGGTGAAGGGATTAAGAAGTACAAATTGAATGGGGGAAAAGGGTGATGGGTTTACAGGAACAACAACAAAAAAAGAAGTACAAATTGATAGTTACAGAATAGTCATGAGGATGTAAAGTACAGCACAGGGAAAATAGTCAGTAATATTTTAATAACTATGTATGGTGTCAGGTGGGTGTGAGATTTACCACAATGCTCACATAGTAAGTAATATAATGTCTAATCACTGGGTTGCACACCTGAAACTAATATAATATTGTATGTCAAATGTAATTCAAAAATGATAATTATAAAAAAGAAGTAATCCAGTGAAGTAACTGATGGAGAATATATTTCTGCTTTTTAGAAAACAGGCCAGGATGAATCACAAACTATTGACCAAAGTTGGCTTATTTACTTGGAATCTGAGTAAGAAGCTTCAGGTTATTTACAGAAAAAAAATGGCCTTGAAAATTATATGTAGATGCCACTTTGTTTGATAAACTATACTTTGGCTCTGAGACTTTCAATGTTAGAGCAGAACTATGTTCATAGACTTCAAAATATTGAATAGCCTTTTTAGAGCACACTTAGGTTCACAGAGAAATGGTGCAGCAACTAGTTTCCATATACACTCTCTTCTGCTGCACACAGTTTCCCTGTTATTAACTTCTCGCGTTATTGCAGTACACCTGTCAGAATTACTGAGCCAATATTGATGGGTTATTATTAACTAAAGTCCATAGTTTACATAAGAGCTAATGCTTTGTTTATACATTTTGTGGTTTTGACAAATGCAAAATGTCCTATATCCATCATTATAGCATCTCACAACATAGTTGTACTGTTGTAAAAACCACCTGTGCTCCCTCTATTCATCCTGCTCTCCCTCCTCCCTGCCCTTCCTCTCTCCCACCCTCTCTCCTCCCTGCCACTTCCCTCTCCTATTCTGAACAGCTAGCAATCACAGATTTATTTTACTGTCTCTCTAGTTTTGCCTTTTCCAGACTGCATATATTTGGAATCATCAGTATATTGCCTTTCCAGATTGGTTGATTTAACTTAGCTATGCAGTCACATTATCTCCATGTCTATTTCTGGTTTGATAGCAAATTTTTTTTTATTGCTGAATAAAATTCCACTGTATGGATTTACCACTGTTTTCATTTAACTATTTAAGTACATCTATGTGGCTTCCAAGTTCTGGAAATTATACATGATGCTGCTATAAACATCTGTGTGCAGGTTGTTGTGTGAATATAAGTTTTCAACTCAATTGAGGAAATACTAATTAGTTCAGTTGGTGGATAATATGGTAAAAGTATGTTTAATTATGTAAGAAACTGCCAAGCTGTCTTCCAAAGTGCCTGTACAATTTTGCATTCCCATCGGCAGAGAATGACAGTTCCTGTTGTTCCCCATCCTCACCAACATTTAGCAGTGTCAATGTTTGGATTTTAGTCATTTCACAGATATATAGAGGTATCTCATTCCTGTTGTAATTTGCAGTTTCATAATTATATATGATGTTGAGCATTTTTTTACTTGATTATTTGCCATCTATATATCTTCTTTGGTAAGACATCTGTTCAGGTCTTTTGCCATTTTTAACATTGGGCCAAGTTGTTTTCTTATAGTTGAGTTTTATGAGTTCTTTGTATATGTTGGATACAAGTGTTTATTAAATGTGTTTTGCAAAGATTTTTTCCTAGTCTGTTGTTTGCCTTTTTATTCCCTCAATAGTGGGTTTTGTAGAGCAGAAGTTTAAAATTTTTCAAAATTCAATTTATCATTTTTTTCTATCACTGATTCTGTTGTTTATATCAAAAATTGATCAGCAAAGTCAGGGTTACCTTACTGTTCCCCTTTACATTATGCCTGTCATCCATTTTCAGTTAATTTTTATGAAAGTGTAAGGCCCGTGTCTATGTTATTATTATTTTTTGCATGTGGATGTTCAGTTGTTTCAGCATCATTTGTTGAACAGATAATTTTTTATTGAATTGCCATGCTTTTTTGTCAAAGATCAGTTGATTGTCTTTGTATGGCCCATATCTAAACTCTATATTTTGTTTCATTGATCTTTTAGCCTTATTTTTTCCAGTACTACACTGTATTGATCACTGCAACTTTATATGGAGTCTTGAAGTTGGGTAGTGTCAGTCCTTCAACATTTTTGTTCTTCTGTCTTGTGCTGCCTATTCTGGGTCTTTTACCTTTCCATATAAACTTTAAAATTAGTTTGTTAATATCCAACTTGTTTAAAGAAACAAGGCATGCTTTAGAACCAGGCTCAGATATGGCAGAGAATTTGGAATTATCAGACTAGGAATGTAAAATAACTATGATTAGTATGCTAAGAGCCCTAACACAAGAAAATGGACAATATGCCAGATGCATACTCAGAATGTAAGTAGAAAGATGGAAACTTAATAAGGAATAAAAAGAAGTGTCAGAAATAAAAAACACCATAACAGAAATGAAGAATGTCTTTGATGGGCAGATCAGTAGACTGAATATTGCAGGGAAAGATTCATTAAGATTGAACATATATTAATAGAAACATTCCAAATTAAAAATCAAAGAGAAAAGAGTGAAAAAGTGGAACAGAATATCCAAGAACTATGGGACAGTTGTGAAACATGTAACATATGTATGATGGGAATAGCAAAAGGAGAAGGAAGAGAGAAAGGAAGAGAAGAAATATCTGAAGTAGTAATGGTTGAGAATTTTCTAAAATTAATGACAGATACTGGGAGCTCATAGAACATTAAGCAGGATAAATACTAAAACATTTACACCTTAGCATACCCTATTCAAACTCCAGGGCAAAGGGGGAAATGGGGACAACTCTAACAGAATAATAATAAAAATGATTTTTAAAAAAGAATATCAAAAACAAAGAAAAATCTTGAATGAAGATGGGGAGGTGGGGATACCTTACCTATAGAGTAGCAAAGATAAACAATATATGTGCATAAGTTCTTTGGCTACTCCATTTCTATACTGAACTGTACATCCGCATGTCTATTTTGTGACTGCCTATTTGTACTTTTTAATCATCTCACCTCTTCACCCACTTCCTCCCCCACCCCTGCCCTCACTCCCATCTGGCAACCCTCCAGTAACTAACTTCTTTTCTCTTGCTTCTAAGAGTCTCTTTTTCTCTTTAACCTTTGGCTTTTTACTAATGATGTGTCTTGGACTAGGCCTCTTCACATTCATCATAATTGGGACTCAGTGCTTCCTGGACTTGCATGTCTATTTTCTTCACCAAATTAGGGACGTTTTCTTTCACTATTTTTTTCAGGTAGATGTGCAATTTCTTGCTCTTTATCTTCTCCTTCTGGCATCTCTGTGAGGCAAATGTTGGACCTCTTAAAGTTGTCCCAAGTGCTGTTTATACTATCCTCATATTTTTGGATTCTTTTTTCTTCTTGTTGTTCTGATTGGTTATTTTTCATTTCCTTATATTCCAAATCATTGATTTGATTCTTGGATTCATCCACTCTACTGTTGTTTCCCTGTAAATTGTTCTTTATTTCAATTAGCGTATTCTTCATTTTTTGATTGGGTCTTTTTTATGCTGCTAAGGTCCTTACTAAAAGTTCCTTGAAAATTCTTATAACCAGTGTTTTGAACTCTGCACCTGATAGATTACTTATCTCCATTTCATTTAACTCTTTCTCTGGAGTTTTTATCTGCTCTTTCATTTGGGGCACGTTTCTTTGTCTCATCATTTTGGCAGCCTCCATGTGTTTGTTTCTATGTATTATGTAGAGCTGCTTCAACTCTGTGTCTTGGTAGTGTGGCCTAATGTAGTAGGTGCCCTGTAGGTTCCAGTGGCACAGCCTCCTCTATCACCCATGCTGGGTACTTGAAGTGCACCCTTTGTGTGGACTGAGTATACCCTCCTCTTGTAGTTGAGCCTTGGCTGCGGTTGGCAGATCAACAGGAGGGATTTACCCAGGCCAGTCAGCTGCAAGGCCCTGCTGTGACCACTTACCATTAACCTCTGCCCTCCATGGAGGATTAGTTGTGTAGGGGCAGGTTGGTGGTTTTCCAAAGTGGTCTGTAGCTGTCCACTGGGTGTGCTGGCCCTGAGGTTTCCTAGGTGGTATAGGCCTTGGCCAAGGTCAGCCCCCACCTGTGTTTTGCCTGGGGTGGGGGCCTGCTTCCTGAGGTATAGTGCAATCTGAGGAGGCTGCTACTTGCTCTGGGCTTGGAGATTCCCAGGAGAAGCCAAACTGTGAATCACTGCTATGCCTGGTGTGCACTGAGGCCAGCTATTGCTTGTTAGATAGGATTTAGAAACTTGTGAAGCATGAGCCAAGACCAGCCGTTTATATGGATGAGCATCTTGGGTGGGCCTGTAAATTTGTGGCACAGAGTCTCTGGGGATTGATGAGGTGGGTCAAAAGTTTTAGCCAGGTTGATGGAGTCTCAGAAATGGCACCAACTTGCTTGCTCTGTAAGGGGAGGTTTTAGAGAAGGGACAATGGCCTCTGCTCACCTTGATACCAGACACTTCAGTTCCTCCCTTTATGCCCTCACTGCCTTTCAAGCTTCTACACCAGTGCTGGTGCTCAGAGGGAGTGAGTCTGAGTAGGTGAGTCTGTGTGTGGGTTCTTTAAGAGGAACTGCTTGGGGCTTCAGCAGTTTCTTTCACCAACTTAATCCCCTCTGGTTTTTGCAGTCAGAAGCTGTGGTGACTTATCTTCCTGGCATTAGAACCCTGGACTGAGGTGTCAAGTGTGGGACTGGGATCCTTCCTCCCAAGAATCCCTCCCAATTTTTATCCACCACATGTGAGTGAGAGACCAGCTCATTCTGCATCTGCGTCCCTCCTACCAGACTGGATGAATGTGATTTCTTCAATTCCATAGTTGCCAGGCTTCCATTCGACTCGATTTCTGGTGGATCTGAGTGATGGTTGTTCTATATTTTAGCTTTAATTTTGATGTGTTTGTGCGAAGAGGTGAGCTATCTTGACTGGAAGCTCAAGATATTCTTATCCCTTTCCCTTAAGTATAGGCAGGACACACGAATATGAGAAATCGTGCCTTTAGTTATGTTAGTTTATAGAGCAAAATGAATTCTGTAGATATAATTTGAAGTTCTTAATCATTTAATTTTGAGTGAATCAAAAGGCAACTTATTCTGACTTGCTTGACGTCATCAGGAAGCCCTTACAAAAACAAGAAGCTTCAGATTCCTCTGCTGGTCTCTAAAAACATGTAAGCCACCATGAGTTTCATAGATGCCAAAAAATGATTTCTACCATGAGTAGGAAAGAGGATTCCATGCTTTAGACGAGACTGCAACTCTAGCTGATACCTTGACGGCAGCTTTGTGAGACTGAGCAGAGGACCCAGTTAAGCTATGACTAGTCTCCTGACACACGGAATCTGTGAGATAGTAAGTGTGTGTTGTTATACAGTGCTAAGTTGTAACTTATCATGCAGCAATAGAAAATTAATACAGGGGCTTACTGTGTGTGGGTTTTAACAGTGTTCTGAGCAGTCTCTATGTATATTTTTAATTTAAAAAAATATTTATTTATTTTTAGAGAGGGGGAAGGGAGGGAGAAAGAGAAGGAGAGAAACACTGATGTGCGAGAGAAACATCAATCGGTTGCCTCTCACACACCCCCAGCCAGGGACCTGGCCCACAGCACAGGCATGTATCCTGTCTAGGAATTAAACCAATGACCTTTTGGTTTGTGGGATGATGCCCAACCCATTGAATCATACAGTCAGAACTGTATCTATACAATTTTGCAGAATGTGTGAACTGCACATAACTTAATAGCTTTTCTTTCTCTCCTCTTACCTAAACTTAATAAAAGAACTGTTTATACTCATTATTACTAAAGGGATACCTCCATTTGTAACTCATGCTCACTGATTGTGTTCCTTTAAAATCACATATATTTTCCTAATTGTTAAATTCAATGTGCATTTTTAAATCCTTTTTTAAAAAATTATCTTTTCTGCTATATGGGACACCTAAATTGCATCTAGCACTTATCCTCTGAGTTTTAGAGTAATATTTAACTACCTGTTGAAGTTCTCCACTTAGGATGTCCAATAAGTCCTTTAAACCTAATATGTTTTATTAGTTTTCTAAGGCTGCTGTAACTAAGTACCACCCACTGGGTGGCTTAAACAACAGAAATGTATTGTCTTATAGTCCTGGAGGCTAGAAGTTCAATAACAGGGTATCAGCAGGGTCATGCTCCTTTTGAGACTCTGGGTAGTCTTTTTTTTGCTTCTTCCTCCTTTACAGCTTTCGTGGTGACTGACAATTCTTGGCATTCCTTCACTTGCAGCTGTATCACTTCAATCTCTGTCTCCCTTATCACGTGGTGTCCTTCCTGTGTGTCTTCATATCATTGTCCCTCTATGTGTGTATTCGAATTTCCCATTTTATAAGGACATCAGTCATATTGCATGAGAGTACAGCTTTAAGACTTCATCTTAATCTGGTTAAATCTGCAAAAGCCCTGCTTCAAAAAGGTCACATTTTGCACTGCTGGGATTTACGATTTCAACATAATATTTTTTTGTTGGGGGGACACAGTTCATCCCATGACAATGTCCCCAGTGAAACTAATTATCTTCTCCCATTATTTCTTTTGTTCTATATGCCTTTAGACATCTCCCACTAATTTAGTGGATAAAAAGGAGTGCTCTGGTTTCAGGCACTACTGCGTGACCTTAGAGAAATTAATGTAATTACTCTAAGTCTCAATTCATATAAATTGTGAAAATAATAGGTTAAAATTAAAAAAAATTCAAATAATTTACTTAACTAATTAAAACAGATATTAATTGATATATAGCATTATATTAACTTTATGTGTATAACATATTGATTTGGTATTTGTATATAATGTATAATTATCATGACAATAAGTCTAGTTAACATCCATTATTATACATAGTTATACATTTTTTGTGATGAGATTTTTTAGATCTATTTCTTTAGCAACTTTCAAATAAGCAATACAATATTATTAACTATGTACATCACATACCCATGATTTATTTATTTTATATGGGAAGTTTATACCTTTTGACCACCTTCATCCATTTTGCCCATCCCCCAAACCCTGCCTTTGGCAATAAGCATTTTGTTTTCTGTATCTATGAGCTTTTTCTTTTTATTCCATTCATAAGTGATAAAATTTGGTATTTGCCTTTCTCTGCCTGGTTTATTGGCTTGTTTCACTTAGCATAGTAACCTTAATATTTATCCATGTTGTCCCAATGTCCATATTTCCTTTTTTATGGCTGAATAATATTTCATATATTTATACATATATACATAAATATCTCATATTTATATCACATTTTCTTTATCCATTTATCTGTCGATGGACATTTAGGTTGTTTCCATGTCATGCTTTCATAAATAATGCTGCAAAAAACCTGAGGTGCACAATATATATTTTCAAGTATATTTTTTATTTTGTTAGAATAAATACCCAGAAATGGAATTACTGGACATTTGGTAGTCTGCATTTAATTTTTTGAGGACCCTGCACACTGTTTTCCATAGTGGCACACTAATATACATTCCTGCCAACAAGTGCACAAGGGTACTCTTTTCTCCACATTTTTCCCCTTTGTTATTCCTTGTCTTTTTCATAATAAGCATTCTAACAGATGTGATGTGATATTTTATATGGTTTTGGTTTTTGTGATGATTAGTAATGCCAAGCACCTTTTCATGTAACTGTTGGCCATCTGTGTACATCTGTATGTCTTTGGAAAAATACCTATTCAGATCCTCTGCTCATCTTTTAATCAGAGTGTTTTTTTGTTGTTGTTGGGATTATTTCCTTTTGAGTGGTAGGAGTTATTTTTTTTATATTTTGGATATTAACCTCTTATCAGATATATAATTGGCACATATTTCCTCCCATTTGATAGGTTTTCAATATGTTGACTGTTTCCCTTGCTATTCAGAAGCATTTCAGTTTGATGTAGTCCCACTTGTTTATTTTAGTTTTTGTTGCCTTTGCTTTGGTGTTAAATCCAAAAAATCATCTCCAAGAACAATGCTAAGGAAATTACCACCTGTGTTTTTCTTCTAGTTTTATGGTTTCAGATTTTATATTCAAGTTCTTAATCCATTTTGAGTTAATTTTGTATATGGTGTAAGATATTGGTCCAATTTTATTCTTTTGTATGTGGCTGTCCAGTTTTTCCAACACTATTTATTAAGTAGTCTGCTCTTTCCCCATTGTATATTCTTGACTCCTTTGTTGCAGATTAATTGACCACATATGTGCAAGTTTATCTCTGGGATCTCTATTTTGTTGCATTGATCTATGTGTCTACTTTATATGCCAGTACCATACTGTTTTGATTATGATAGCTTTGTAGTATAGTTTGAAATCAAGGCCTGTAATGCTTCTAGCTACTTTCTCAAGATTTCTTTGACTATTCAGGGTAAAATTTTAGGATTGTTTGTTCTATTTCTGTGAAAAATGCCATTGGAATTTTGACAGGGATTACATTGAATCTGTAGATTGCTTTGGGTAGTAAGGAGACTTTACCAATATTAATTTTTTCAATTCAGTATCAAGGAATATCTTTTCACTATTTATGTCGTCTTTATTTAGTACACAAATTTCTTATAGTTTTCAGTGTACAGGTCTTTCATCTACTAAGTAGTTTTTTGGTGAAAATTAAATGAGATATCTGTGCTTTTTTACTGTGTCTTTAGCACTCAATAAATGTCTACAATTCCTATAGTTGCTTTTATAATTATTAGTACTCTTTAAGTTAATGGTACTATAATCTAGGGTTTGTTTATAATTAGCTCTATAACTTGATTACATTTTGATCCTGACGACAGTCTGAAAGGTAGATAGAGTAGGTTAAGATCTGTACCCTATAAGATAAGACTAGAAAGCCAATAATAATGATTAAGGTTATTTAATTCACTGAGAGGATTACCTGTAGAACCAGTCTAGAAGGTCAGTCTGTATTTGACCTCTTAAATCCAATACTCTTTCTACCACATAAACCTACCAGAACAACTGCCAAATGAGCTGATCACCATTTTTACAGATGTTGATTAGGATATTCCTTTTGAAATATTTGTTTTTGGCATAGTCAACATTTTCTCCTCCTCTATATACCAGTAATAGCCTTCAATTTACATCTCAAATCATTAGTATTGACTCTAATACCCTGACTGTTCTATTTCCTTCCTATTCTTTTTTCTTTACTTTCTCAAAGCCAAAGGTGCTGACATAGAAGAAAATGGATGAATGTTAGTGAAGAGGGACTATAAAATTTTTATCTTTTTCTCACTCATGTTTGTTTTTGAAGGAACTTGTGCAATTAAAGAAGTACCTGAGATGACTTATTGTTGAGATCTCTTTATTTTCTAGGCAATAATAATAGCAAATGACAACAGAGACCATTCAAATTATCGAGTGCTTGGTGATATGCTAAGTACTATGAACAATAGATGTCAGGGGTCTTGTCCTTATTTTAATAGTTTTTATTTTGGTTAAAGCATTTATTTCCAAATAACAGAGCCTGAGAAACAGATTTTAGCATAAAAGTGATTTGGTGACTCACAAAATCACTAGCATGACCGGGTGAGCTGATTTAGGATCTGTTCCACAGAATGGTTCAGCAAAGACACCTTTGCCTCTTCCCTCCCCCATTCTTTCATTCCCCACCCGCATGCACTTGCATGTCCAACATCGATGACTCGGAAAGGTTAATGTCACCAGTACCACTGCTGTCCATGTAGCTTTATGAACTTGGACCTGCCACAAACCTCTTCTGTCACCAGGGAGAATTTTTTTCGGTCTCTACTTTGCATTAATAATGCCAGTTCAAAGCCTGAGATGGGTTCATCAGATTAGTGGCAACTGTCACTTTACTAGAAAGTGTAGTCCAAATACTGGCAGCATCAGCACCAGTTGAGAGCTCGCTAGAATTGCAAATTGTGTGCCTGCACTATTCTACTTAGTCAGAATCTCTGGTGGTATTTTAACAAGTGGTCTTGTTTGGGGAAGTCCTCAAACATAGTATACTATGCACACTAAAGTCTAAGAAGTGCTTGTCTAGGTAGCTTACCCAAACCTGCAAAGGAGGCTGGGAAAGAAAATTGCAGGTATTTTCAGATTTTATAGCAGGAGGTGGCTCGGCCTTTACTCAGGATTTACAAGGTTGGGGAGACCCAGGACATGAAAAGGGTATTCAGCTGTCTAGCTGCCCAAAAGAATGAAACCTATCCAGTACAGCTGTAGTTCTTGGATGTTGTGGATGGACTTCCTGCAGTGTATAATGATTAACCATTGAAATTTAATCTGCTTCGTAAAGGGGTATGTCAGAGTTAGCTCTCCCCCTTAACCCAAGACATGATTGTAGTGTCTGACATTCTTCTTCAGTGACTTGTATCATCCTTACCCTCCGTTTATGTCCCCCCCCATTCTTTTTCTTTCTTCTCTTCCTCTCTCCCTCTCTGCCTCTCTCCTGCTCCTTCCCATTTCTTCTCCCTCCAGTCATTTCTAAAGTTGATTTGAATGTCTTCCCTTAAGGGTTCAGTGAAAAGGAAGTCATTCTTCCTCTATTAAAGGCTGCCGTAATCACCGGCTTACCAAGTTAATGAAGCTTTCAGGGGAACTTCTTTTTCATTTTTTAGGCAGGCCAAGAAATCATCCACCCAGAGCTTGCTCTAGGCAAAGCATTGAAGCTAAGAAGTTGATTTTTAGTGCCTCCAGGCTCTCTTTCTGTTTCACTGCCCCCTCACAGCTTCCTTTCTTATTTCCTTTTCACCTCAGTCACCAGCTGTCCTCCCCTCACCCCACTCCCTCCTACAATCAAAACTTGCTCTTAGGAAATGATGATATCCTTGAGGACTTTATCAGTCAATAATACACAGGATCACTTTTTCCGAGAGTATTTACATTGAAAGACTTTTTTTCCCTCCCTAGTGAAGGATCTAAGGTGCTATTCTCACTAAAAACAAATTTCAAAAATAGTCAGTTGTTGAAGTTATGATTTGTATCCATTCACTTGCTTAATTAAGGGGTCCTGCTCATAACTATCTCCCACTTTATTTTACTGATTTTAATTTTCTATTGGCTGCTGTTATAGTTGGAGAATGTACCAGAGCTTTTTCCACTGTGTCTATGCCTCCTGATAGGTGAAAGACCTTGGAACCTGATGGGTTGCAGGAATACTCTGGCCCCCAAGAACCTCCACAGGAATGATGTCTCCCTGCCCCACACCCCCCTTTCAGAGACTTTTTTTATGAATCAGAGAGAGCCTTTTTCAGAGTTGCAGCTGTTGTAGGCACTCTTTTCAAGAACCAGTCTTTCCCATGGTCTTGATGTCCTGACTATAAATCATTCAGGATCAAGTTCCCAAGTAAATCATTCCTTTATAGCACATTTTTAAAATACTGCAGAAAAGAGAGAAAAAACTGCCTTTTACTTATTATAGCTGATAACTGAAGGGACTGGCAACTGAGTTGATGGAACTACTGTATCCTGGTAGAAAAGGCACTATCTTTCCTATGAGATACATGAGGACAGGGAGCTCTATTTTATAATAGTGATCTTCAATTTGGCTTTAGCTGCTTTGATATAGGATAAACTGCAAAGCTATTATGAAAGATCAAAGCAGAAATTAGACTGAGAGACAGAAAAAATGGAACCACATAACACAGTGAAATAAATGTTATAATACAAATGTTTGGTTTTCTCTGTGGTTGGGACAATGACATTTATGTGGTATAGGTACAACGGGTGAAAAATGACAAAAATTAAACTCATTTGTATGTGCCCTGGCCAGTGTGGCTCAGTTGGTTGCAGTGCCATCCCATAAACTGAAATGTTGTGGGTTCGATGCCTATTCAGGGCACGTACCTAAGTTGTAGGTTTGATCCCCAGTTGGGGCGTGTGGATCGGCAACTGATTGTTGTTTCTCTGTCTCTTCTCTCTCTCCTTCCCTTCCCCTCCCTCTAAAATCAATAGTGAGGATTTAAAAAGAAACAAAAACACTTGTATGAAAAAAGATAAACTGGAAAAAACAGAAACATATCACAAAAAGTTAGTATGTCCAGTATATAAGAGCTTTTAGGAATAGAGAAGAAAACTCTTGAAACTCTATGGAAAAATTGACACAGGATTTGAACATGCAGTTAGCAGAAAAAGGAGTAAAACTATTCTACAACGTAAAAACAGATACTCAACCTTGCTGACTTTGAGGGATATAATTCAAAATTATGATGACACCTTATCTAACCTATCAAAAGTAACTGCCCTTATATATATCATTATAAACTGCTGCCCTTATAAATATCATTATGATTAAAATTACTCTCATAGATTTCTCATAGAATGCAAAGTTGTTTAACTCCTATGGGGGTGGCAAATATATGGTAATATATAGGAAAATTACATATGCACTTGATTTTTGACTGAGAAATACTACTTCTAGGTATTTGTTAAGATTCTGTGGCAAAAACATAAAATGTCTGATGTACAAGGTAGTTTATTATGGCACCATATGTAGTAAAAAAAATTGAAACAGCCGAATTGATTATTGGTAGGGGACTGATGAATAAATATTAGTATAGTTACATAATAGACTACTATGTAGTGTACATCTGTAGAGGTAGACAGAAATGAGGAAGATCTGTATACACTGCTACGGAAAGATCTCTGGAATACTGTAAGGTAAAGAACACTGTACATAGTATGCTACCTTTTATTTTAAAAAAGGATGGGGAATATGAATATAATATGTATAATATTCACACATTATATATAATATATACTATGAAATATTTAATATATAATGTATAATACATAATAATAAATGCTACTGTATTAAGGTTTCCAAAGATATAGAACTAATAGGATATGCAGAAAGAGATTTATTTTAAGGCATTGACTCAAGCAATCACAGACACTGGCAAGTCCAAAATCTGCAGGGTAGGCCAGCAGCCTGGAGACCCAGAAAAAGTCAATGCTGGGGTTCAAGTCTCAGTTTTCTGGCAGAATTCCTTCTTGCTTGGGAAGGATCAACCTTTAGTTCTTTTCAGGCACTCAGCTGATTAGATGAAGCCCACCCACGTTACAGAAAGAACTCTGCTTTGCTCAAAGTCTACCAATTTAAATGTTAAGTCTCATCCAAAAACACTCTCACAGAAACATCCAGAAAGTGCTTGCTCAAATATCTGGGCACTGTGGCCCAACCAAGTTGACATATTAAATCATAGTTTGTAACTATAAACAATATAATGTGGAATATATTTGCTTATATTAAAAATGAATGAAAGAAAAAACCTCAAACTGATTTTAAAAAAGTGTTTCCTTATTGGGGGATGGAGGGAAGAGATATGGAAGCTTAAATTCTCTGAATATACCTTGATTTGGTTTTGACTTTGGAATTATATATGTACATTTTTCTTAATTATGAGACTTTATTAAATCAATATTGAAGAACAATTCTAAGAAACTGACAGAAAAATGAAACAAATTGAGTATGAATTTGGTAGTTTATTCACACTGAGACAAAATATTTCAAGTGAGTTTTGGTTATGTCAATTTGGCACTGTATATCCCAGGTGAGACATATCTGAAAGACAAAAGGAAATCTTAAATGTTTTTCAAGATCCATACCATTGGTATTCTTATTTTGAAAGTACATTACATATAGTTGGCTAAAATGATTAATTTTGATCATGTCATGAAGAACCTTGTTTTTCTTCAGCATAAGGGAAAAGAGATACAAATATAAAATCCAAGAATTAGGTATACCTCCTAAATTTCTAAATTTGAATTAGAAATTTAGTGTGGTTGAATGATACACTTTTACTTCTACTCAGAAAATGCTAGAAACAATGATCAACCTAGTAGCTAAGGTTACTTTTGAGGCCTTGATTGTGGACTATGAACACCATGTTTCCTAAAAGGAACAAAGATTCATTGGCTAAATAGCTAATATCAGGTCTTAGGGAAAAAATGTACAAGATGACTTAGAATTATCTTGTGTCAAAAAGCAAAGAAGAGAGCAAAGGTCATGTCAAAATGACTCAAGAGCTCATTTGAAGGGCTCTCAAAGAACCAATGATGGGATGATTTGAGTATCAAAAAGAATAATTACTACAATGGATTTTAACATATAAAATATGTTTACAAATCCATGAGTACATAAGGAAAATAATTTTAAAATCACTTATTGTTCAGCATGCTATTATCCTGAAACAGGTGAATAAAGGGAAAGAATCAAACTCTTGAACAAAATGTGTTTCCTGAACAAACACTATTTTAGGGTAACCAAGTAGTTTATATGGGAAAATTCTTTCTTATGCAATATAAGCTAACAAGTTAAAAAGGAATAACAAAATTAGATTATCTTCATTTTGCACCTCCAATTTAAGTATATAACAGACCTGGGCAGTGACCATTATTAGTTGCTAAAGTCATTAGCACCTGAGAAAGGCTGATGGGGACTGTGGATGGTGTCTCTTGGACCACCTCTGATTTTAGCTTCAGCCGTGGTGGACATATCTCTTGCACTGAGATTCTTCTCTCACTGCCAGCATCCTGTGCAGATGGAGTCTTTTTGCTCCCTGCTCCAGAGACTTCACTGTTATCCATTGAGTTCCCTGGGCTCCAGCATTCAGAGTCCTGCATGGAAGAGTTAGTGTCCCTAGGAGCAACATTGAACCGAGAGATGGAAGCTGAAGAACAAATGCTCTGGCCTCCTAGTTTAGACATGGACCATTCATTTGTATGCTTCTCAAGAGGTCTCAGTAAAAGTGCTAATATACATTTTTTTTTTTTGCTTTTTCTTCTTTTCCTGTGTCACTGGCCCTGCTCCTTCACTGTTACTTTCTGAGATTACTTCCAAAATAAACCTCCTGCATCTAGGTTATAGCTCCAGACTCTACTTGGGGGAAGCAAAACTAAGACAGACTCTATAATGGATAGATCAGACTGACAATACATCAACTTACTGGCTCATGTCATTATCATAGAAAGAGAGACAACCAGACACTATCTCTAGCACCACATATAAAATGTTCTTTTAAAACTTTGAGTTTGAATATGACCGAGCCTCTATATTTAACTACCAGTTCACAGGAACACATCGAACTATTCCCTAGGGATGCAATCAGTAATCCAGTAATGCAATCAGTAATTCTGCAGGATAAATGATACAATTTCTGCCACAATTAAATGGCACAAGAAAAAAGAGGAGGAGAAAACTCCAGATTAAAAGACACTTAGAGATTTCAACCAAATCTAATGTTAAGAACAAACTATAAAATTTATGAAAAGAATTGGGGAAGTTTGTTGATATTAAGAAGTTGTTATTAGGACTTAAAAAAATGATGCAAGAGGAGAAGGTCGGTGAATCCAAAATAGGAACAACTCTGAGAAATTTCAGCAGCTCTCCTTCCCTGGTGGAGTATGGACCAAGGCTGGGCTTGGGTTCTGCCTGCCTCCTCCACATTAGCTGTGTGGCTTTGGGCAAGGTACTTAAGTGTGCTGAGCCTCAGAGTCCCCATCAGTTCAATGGGTACAGTAACACTCCCTTTAGAGGAATGCTTATTGAGCTCCCACCACCATACTCATTGCACAGCATATGTTCAATAAATCTAGCCCTTTTTCACTAAAAAAAAAAAAAAAAGGTTGTTATTGGGACTTCTGGTCAAGATGGAAGTATAGGTAAACACACTTCACCTGCTTGAGCAACTATGGAAATAATTACAACTAGATCTCAAAATAAATGATACTCAGAAATGTCAGAAAAAATCAAGCTGTATGGAAGTCCAACAACTAAAGATTTGAATAAGCCACATTCATTGTGAAGTAGGTGAATAATGGGAAAGAGTCATGATGAACAATAAGTGGGTAGGAGGGTCGGAGTTACAGAGATGGGTGGAGAGGCACAAAGATGCAGTGTGGTGTGGAGACATGGCAGTGGTGAATGGCTGATCCCACATTCACATGTGGTAGATAAAAATTTGGTGGGATATCTTGGGAGCAAGGGATCCCAGCTCCAGGGAAGACTGCCCAGCCCAGGGTTCCAGTGCTGGGAAGTTAACCCCCATAACTTCTAGCTATAAAAACCAGTGGGGGTTGGGGCAGTAGAAGAAACTGCTAGATTTTCAGGAGTTTCAGCCTGAAGAGCCTGCATTGACTTAGAATGTACACAAACCTACCCACTCTGGGATTCACCATCAGGGCAATAGCTGGAAGGGTGCTGGTCAACACATCAGAAGTGGATGAATAGAATAGAAACACAGTGAGTACCAGGCAAACCTCCAGAAGCCAGGCAGTGGTCTGTTCCTTCTCTAAGTCCTTCCCCCATACACAGCCCTAAGGTGGTAAAGTGGGTTGCACTGCCTTGGTGATTACCTAAGGCTCCACCTCACATGATTTATAGGTGCCTTTTCTAAAATAGGCCATGCTACTAAGATAGGGAGTCAAAGCAGCTCTGTGTAATGCACAGAAACAAACACAGAGAGGCTGTCAAATTGAGGAGACAAAGAAATATGGCCCAAATGAAAGAACAGAATAAAACCCCAGAAAAAGAACTAAACGAAATGGAGATAACCGACCTATCAGATGCGGAGTTCAAAACACTGGTAATCAGGATGCTCAAAGAACTCAATGAGTATGGTAACAACAAAAAGGAAGAAGTGAAGGTTACACTAAATGAAATAAAGAAAAATCTACAGGGAGCCATCAGTGGAGGGGAGGAAGTCAGGATTCAAATCAACAATTTAGAACATAAGGAAGAAATAAGCATTTGACCAGAACAGCAAGAAGAAAAAAGGATGAAAAAAAATGAGGATAGGCTTAGGAACCTCTGGGACATCTCCAAATGTAACAACATTCAAATCATAGGGGTGCCAGAAAGAGAAGAGGAAGAACAATGAATTGCAAACTTACTTGAAAAAAATAAAAAAAACTTGCCTAATTTGGTGAAAGAAATAGATATATAAATCTAGAAATCATAGAAAGTCCCAAACAATTTGGATCCAAAGAGGACCACACCAAGATACATCATAATTAAAATGCCAAAGGTTAAAGATAAGGAGAGTAACTTAAAAGCAGCAGGAGAAAAGGAGATAGTTACCTACAAAGGACTTCCTATAAAACTCTCAGTTGATTTCTCAAAAGAAACTTTGCAGGCAAGAAGGGCTGGAAAGATGTATTCAAAGTGATGAAAACTAAGGACCTACAACCTAGATTACTCTATCCAGTGAAGCTATCATTTAGAATTGAAGGGCAGATACAGTGCTTCCGAGACAAGGTAAAGCTAAAGGAGTTCATCATCATCAAGCCATTATTACATGAAATGTAAAAGGGACTTACTAAAAATAAGAATTTCAAAACTATAAACATTAAAATGGCAAAAAATTCACAACTGACAGAAACTGAGTTAAAAAAAAAAAACCTAAGCAAACAACCAGAGCAGGAACAGAATCATAGATATGGCAATCATCTAGAAGACTATCAGTGTAGAGGGGGAAGGAGGAGCATGGGGGAAAAGGTGCAGGGGTTAAGAACCATAATTGATAGGTACATAACAGGCAGGGGAATGTTAAGAAATGTACAGGAAATGGAGAAGCCAAATAATTTATATGCACAACCCATGGACATGAACTAAGTGGGGGAGATTGCTGGAGAGAAGTGGGGTATCAGGTGGAGGGGTGCAAAGGGGGAAAAATCGGAACAACTGTAATAGTATAATCAATAAATATACTTAAAAAAAGAAAAGTTATTAAGTTTTAAGTGTGGTATTTGATTGTGTCCTATCTTGTAGAGATGTGTACTGGAGTATTTGTGAATGTATGCTATGTATTTGCTTTAAAATAATCTGTGGGTGGGAATGGAGGGAGGTATAGATGAAATGAAATAATTTCCTGAAAATAAAATGGAGGTTGGTGAAGGATACATGAGTGTAGGGGGGTTACTATACCTTTCTCTTTACTATTGAATGTGTTTGAAAATGTCTGTAATAAATATTTTTTCAATAAGATATATTTCTCAGGGTACAAAAATGAGAAACTAATATACTTTCAAAACAGACATATCCTGTGACCTTATACTAAGCCTTTTGGCTTCTTTGTACCTCTGGGATTGTTATTTGTGAAACACAGGCACATGCAGATTAATGCCATGCTTTCTTGAAGGAAGTGCTGGGTTCCTATCAAGTGGGGAACTCATGCTCTTTGAGTGATCTTTTTGAGGACTATTGGGAGCTGAAAGTGATGTGTTGGTGGAGTATGTGCATGTGCTCAATATATGATAAAAAACCTACAGATTCATTCCCCCAGATGATCTCTATTTAAATGATACCTATAAACCCATACTCTTTGTAGAAATTTACTTTATTTACTGTGATGTTTCATGATATCTGAGGGTGTGAATGGAATGTCTTTTCCATTCCATTCACATTCCATTGGGTGTCTCCTCACCCTGTAGGAGAAGCTCAATGGTGCTCTTTGCTGGTCTGTGAATTGAATCCTGGATATTCTGGGTAGATGAGCTTGTTACTTTGCAGGGAAGTCAGAATGGAGTGTTTTGTATCCTCTAACTCTGGAGAAAGCCCATGTACTTTGACCATATATTAGGCACTATACTGTGTGCTTTGTATACATGACCTCACTTCTTTATCTTTCACTGGAGATGGAATGTTCCAGATAGTCCACCTGCCCCTGGAACTCTACTTCTTCATCCTCTCTTCTGGATGTGATCTCATATGTCTCTGTATTAGTATGTGGAGCTGTGATTACAGAGTACCACAGCCTGGGTGCTTAGGCAGTGGGAATTTTAATATTTGGAGGCTGGAAGTCAAAAATTAAAGTGTCAGCAGGTTGCTTGTGAGAGCTGTGAAGGGAAATCCATTCCAGGCTCTGTCCTTGGCATATAGATGAATGTTTTCTCCTTGTACCTCTTCACACTCTTTCCCTCTATGAACATTTTTAAAAGGACATGTTATAGTGGATTAGGGCTTCATAACCTCATTTTAACTTGACTATCTTCATAAATCCAGCCATATTCTGAGGTATGAGGATTAGGACTTCAACATATAAATTTTTTGAGAAAGGGGGTTGGATAAAACTTTAAGTTTCCAAAAAGGAAAATGCCTTATGTTTCTAGAATAGCTTATGACTTTTCTGAAGACTTTATTTGTTTCTTGCTCCAAAGTGGGCACCAGAAAGGAAATTTAAAGGATGGAAAAGAGTGAGCATGTTGAAGTTGCTATTCTGAGAATTCTCAGACACAGACAAGCATAAGGCTGCTGGCAAACCTTGAAGAACATGATGTTGCATGTGAATCACCATGCTTAATGTCCAACTACTGAGTTAATAGCTCGCAAGTAACCTGACCTCCTGAGTAGCTTTTCATTAACTGTGTCACTGGCTCTAATTTTTCTGCAACGAACAAAAAAAATGGTTTAAAGAGGTGGAGAGTCCACTGATGTTAGAACTCTGAGGCATGTTGAGAGGGATGTGGTAAGCGTAAAGGAGGCGAAACCCTATTGGTACCTTTGTTCTGGTCATAAGAGTATACCTTCTTTCACATGCAAAAATCTAGCTATAAAGAGAAAAGGAGAAATAAGTCCTTTAACAAGAAAATAGAACCAGAAAGGAGATAGCAGAGAGGGTATAAGTAGTGACTTCTGTTTGAAAGTCTCAATGAAGTCTTAATGAAAATTGTGGGTAGAATAGGTGAGGGAGCATTTCTGCATAACTGTGGGAAGAAAACAATGAAAGGAGCAATTCTGGAAGTGAGTAGGCTGTAGGGTATGGGATAGCCAGCTGCACAAGGTTGCAAGGATCCTGACATTCCCAGTTCTTGTAGGGCCTGGCTCAGCTCAGGCCATAGGTGCTTTTCCCATTCTTTGCCTGTGCACCCAACTATGCATCCATTGCAGCACTCTGGACTTCTTTGCTTTCTCATTTTCTGACTGTAAATGCTGACTCTTCATATGTACTTCTCCATTTAATCACCCATTCAGTCTTTATTCTCTAATGGCTGTTTGAGCCTTGGTTCCACACACTCTCTAGCTTTTGGAGATCCTGTCAGCATTGGATAAAAGAAGATCCTTCTGGCAGGTCAGTAGTGCCATGAAACCCCAACTATAACTTTCTCATTTTTCTTCTTTTCTAGCTAGAGAAATGAATTTGCCTGATCGACCTTTATTCTGCACCCTAGCTGCTGGAGAAGAATGAAATCAGAATGCTGCTTATGAAAATTGTCTATAGATATACAAATATGTATATTTTGTCATTTTAAGGACTATGTGGCTTCAATGTATTTGCTCTGGGGATGAAAAGCAAATCTGGGGTGACTGTCAATAGTTGCTTTTACACTTGGATGCTTCAGCCTGCCATGCCTCCTAGTGAGGATTTGACCTGTAAATTTCATTAGAAAATATTCCTTTAGGTTGTCAGGGGTTGAAAAAAGGAGTACTGAGGTTGGATGATCCCAAAGACAGGATCTGAAGTAGGGAGTATGTGAGAGGATGCTAAGGGGAAAGAGGAGAAATGAGGAGGAGTTTGGTATCACGTATAAGCACTGGGTCTGCTTCCTGTGCAAAATGTAATGGCTGTGGTTTCTAAGATGAGCCCTCAGGTTTTCAGAGTCTGGTTTTCAGAGGCAGGAACTAGAGACTCCTTGAGAGCATTCTTTCCTTCCTTAACCTCCAGATCTCTTCCTTCTTTTTGCCTGAACCTTCTCAATTTCTCTGCCTCTTCCTGCTCTCTACTCCCTGCTTCTGTCCAATCCATTTTGTGATTATCTCAACACTCCCCCAGTTACCAGATTTGCCTTTCCTTCTTTCTTGAGAAGGCCCCAGTACAAAGAATGGAAAGCTTTTTGGGGAATGAGAGGAAGAGGCAGGTTCTTAATGAAAAATGAGGGACAACAGTCCTTAAAATTCTAGTGGAATTCATTGAAATTCTTAGACATAATATTAATGGAATAGTGTCTCTGTTTGGCTTCTCAAATTAGTCTTAACTGTCAGGTCAGGACCCAAGTTTTCACTGTAATTTTTTTTTAAGATTTATTAAATTTATTGGGATGACATTGGTTAATAGGTTCACATAGGTTTCCAGTGTACATTTCTATGATACTAGATCTATGTATTGCACTGTGTGACCACTACCTAAAGTCAAATGATCTTCTGTCACCACATATTGGGCTCCTTCCACCACCCCCCACCCCTTCCCTCTAGCAACCACCACATTTCTGTCTGTGTCCATGAGTTTCAGTTCTCTATCCCACATATGTGTGAAATCATGGTTCTTTACTTTTTGTCTGACTTATTTTGCTTAGCATAATATTCTCAAGGTTCATTCATCCATGTTGTTGTAAATGACAGTATTTCATCTTTCTTAGGACTGAGTAGTATTCCACTGTGGATATGTACCACATCTTCTTTATCCAGTTCTCTGTTGAAGGACACTTTGGTTATCTTCACATCTTGGCCACTCTGAATAATGCTGCAATGAACAAATATAAGGGTGTATAAATCTTTGTGAGTACATGTTTTCAAGTTTTGGGGGGAGATACTCAGGAAAGGGATTGCTGGGTTACATGGTAACCCTATTCTTAATTTTTTGAGGAATCACCAGATTGTCTTCCATAGTGGCTGTAGTAGTCTACATTCCCACCAGCAGTGACTGAGAGTTCCCTTTTCTCTACAACCTCTCTAACACTTGTTATTACTTGTCTTGTTAATAATAGCCATTCTAATAGGGGTGAGCTAGTATCTCATTATAGTTTGATTTGCATCTCCCTAGTAGCTAGTGGGGTTGAAAATCTTTTCACATATCTGTTGGCTGTTTGTATGTCTTCTTGGGAGAGGTGTTTGTTCAGGTACTCTGACATGGTATTGAAAACAAACAAACAAAAAACAGACACACAGATCAATGGAACAGAATTGAGAGCCCAGATATAAAACCACATGTATATGGGCAGATCATTTTTGACAAAGGAGCCAGAAACACAGGATGGAAAAAGGAATGTCTCTTCCATAAATGGATCTGGGAAATTTGGAAAGCTGTGTGCAAAAATGAAACTAGATTACAGTTGTCCTCATGTACAAAAATTAATTCAAACTGTATCAAAGACCTAAATGTAAGATCTGAAACAATAAATCACATAGAAAAAAACATAGGTATTAAACTTGTGAACGTTGGTCATGAGGACTGTTGGGAACTTCCCTGCCTGGTATCAGAAGCTGTAACACCCATGGCTAAGGCTGAGTGAGCAACCTTCAGACCATAAGCCACTAAGGAGACAAAGCTTATCTCCCCGGCTGGGGTGCAGCCTCTGCCCCTTTTACTTCACCCTGCCTGGCCCCCAATGCTTGATTGGTTAGCCAATGATGGGTAAGATTCCTCAAGGGAGGGACAACCTAAGATGGGCATGATCATGGGGGGACTCCCAGGGAAGGACTTGGGGGGCTATAGCAAAAGGGGGTGATGTACTCTCGCCCCTTGACTTTGACATAGCCTGAGTCATCATTCTGTCTGTAAGAAGTCTCCTAATCTCTTGGCTGTCTTACTTCCCCAGCCTAACTTAAGCCTGAAACAATGACAGAGGGTGGTGCAGCCCTGTGCTAGAAAGGGAGGGTTCCCCAGGGCGATCAGGCCTAAGAAAGAATATATAAAATCCTGTGAAACCTGCTTTGCTAAGAATGCTCTCAATTAAACGATAAGGTCCAAGAAGGATATGAGTTTGTTTCCTAAAGTTTTGTAGCTCCTTAGCTAACAGACCCTCACTCAGAATAAGCCCTAATAGTTCTTTGTATGTCATCTATTGTTTGATCCTTACTGCCTGGCAATGATTAATGAGCTTTACCTGTATTCCTGTACAAACTGAACCCAATAACAGCCCATTGAGGAAAAGGCTCTTGGACCTTCTCCTTTGAGAGATCGGCCATCTTTCCTCCCCAAACAGATCACGTCTTGGTAGACTTATTCTCATCTGTGGCAGCTGGGTGGGGAGGGAGCCCTGCAGGCAGAGCCCCCCCTACCCCGAGAGAATATTTTATGAATTTGACCCCACAGGCAAAGGAAGTAAAGGCAAAAATAAATGAATGATACTGTATTAAATGGAAAAGTTTCTGCACAGCAAAAGAAGTCAGTAACAAAACAAAGAGGCAACCAATCAAATGGAAGATGATTTTTGCAAATAACAGCTCTAACACAGGTTTAATATCCAAAATGTATAAAGAACTCATAAAACTCAACACCAAACAAACAAACAATCTAGTTAAAAAATGGGAAGAGGACCTGAATAATCACTTTAATTCTTAACATTTGCTCATTTCAAAATTCAGGAATAACATTGATATTTCATGGTGGATGACAACAATAAATCCTTCTGGAAAAGGACTTTCCTGACACTTTGGTTAGAAAAATCTTTCATATAACTACATTTTATGATGGTAGAAGATAATTTGTAGTTATTATTTTTATATATGTGTATGTATATATCTATGTCTGTATATCATCTATCATCTATCTGTCTATCTGTCTATCTATCTATCTACCCCTCATCTATCTATCAATCAAGAGTCAGTCAGATGGTCTTATCTTCCTTGCTATTTGATTTGGATGTGGGCAAATGACCTCATCCTGGACAATGGCACCCAAGGGTCAATCTGCAGAGGCACTTTTGGAAAAGATTTCTTTCACTCAAAAAGAAAACAAACAAAAACAGGTACTCAGTATGAAATGCCCTTCTTCTTCACTGGATGTTGTTGGTTGTCTGTGATGCTCAGACTTGCAGCCTCTTGGGACCCTGAGAGGAGACAATATGAATATGCCAGAGAAGAAGGGTGAAAGAACTTGAGTCCTGGTGACTGTCCTAGTACTGGGTTTGTCATTACGTCTTTGTTTTGTCATGCCTAGTATTGGTGAAGCTGTTTTGCAGCACAGCTTGACATGAGAAGCTGATATATGCTTTATTTATTTATTAAAAAGATTTTATTCATTTATTTTTAGAGAGAGGGGAAGGAAAGGAGAAAGAGAGGGAGTGAAACATCAATGTGTGGTTGCCTCTCAAGCACCTCTTACTGGGGACCTGACCTGGCCTGCAACCCAGGCATGTGCCCTAACTGGGAATCGAACTGTCAACCCTTTGGTTCACAGGCTGGCACTCAATCCACTGAGCCACACCAGCCAGGGTGCTTTATTAATACAATTGTTTTAAGTCTATGTTAGACATATATTAGGTAAGGGTATAGACATAGACTGAAATGTGAGCAGCTACAAAAAGGTAATGTGGCAAGGTAGCGTTAAGAGTACAGATTATGGAATCAATTGCCTCAGTGTGCCTCTCTGTTCCATCTCTTAATATCTAGCTGAAGTTGGGAAAATTACTTAGCCTTTTTGGCTGTCTGTTGCCTGATATGTAAAATGGGGATAGTAATAGGACTTGCTTGAGGCTAAATGAGTAATGGAGGCAAGCATTGAGCATGATGGCTGGCACAGATTATATACTAAAAAATATTAGCTATTATAATTATTATATTTGAGAATATCAAGCACTTCAGCAAAGGTATAAGAATTGTCATGTTTTGGTAAAAGAAAGCTTTCCTGAAGATGAAAAATGTTATGAATGTTAGTGAATTTCACACTTAAGTTACAAAAGTGAAAAAATGATCTTGTATTAAAGATGCATAGAATATAGAATAGTCTCAAAATTTAATAAATAAAATGTTTTGTTTTAACACAAATTTTTAAGTTAACTAATGTAAAAATTCAGAGAGACATAATGGTGCTATGTTCCACTAAACAAATTTAAGTTTAAAGTAAATTGAATAAAAATAACACAAAAAAGAGTGAATTGCAATTTAACAGCTAATCTGAGTGAAAGGAAATAAAAGGAACGTTTAACAGAGAAATTACTCAATATTTGTATTTACATCAAAGGCAATGCTTCCTTCAAGTAACAATGGACGGTTGAGATTTAACTATTGGCCAACATAACTTTGGACTTTATCTGTGAATCCTAGTTACTCATATCCAGTTATCAGGGATAGTTGGGAGTTAGCTGCATTGCAGGATGGAGGAATGTGACTGGTTTAGACTGTTCTCAGCTGACACAGATTGGTCTCAACTAAAACAAATCTCCAAGCTGCATAATTAACTATTATATCTTCAAACACACAATGACATATTTACATCTGATATATGTTTGTGTTGACCTTATTATATAGTTGTGTTCAGTTGTAAATTGTTTTTCCAGAAGTAAATATTGTGAAAGAAATCAGTTGATTTAAGAACGAGGGGCTGACTTTTAGCTGTAGCTACTTATCAGAAAACTTTGGCAGTATCCTATCATTCTCCCTACAGTTCTGTAATAGTTGAAGTGTCATGCAAAACATTTGGCCATTGTAATGTAATAGAGAGGTACCTTATGGAGATGGGGCTAAAAAAGGATTTTGTATGATTACATCATATGGTGATAATGCTAACAATTTGTGCTTATTATGAGAGGAATTTTCTGAAGAGAATTCTTGATAAATTTTGCAATTGCTCTTCACTAGGCATATATACATACAGCTTATATTACATCATAAATTCATATAAATAACAACATTAAAGATAGGCAAGAGGGACTTAAAATTTGTCTGGATAGAGCAAATTAGAATTTGTGCATGCTTGTTCAGGTCTTGTTTTATCTGTCTATCATCTATCTATTTATCTGTCATCTATTTTTAATTGAATTTATTGAGGTCACATTGCTTAATAAAATTATGTGGGTTTCAGCTGTATAATTCTATAATACATCATCTGTATATTGCATTGTGCATTCACCACCCAAATTCAAGTCTCCTTCTGTCAATATTTGTTCCTCCTTTACCTTCTTCTACCTCTCCCTGCCCCCTTTCTGAGTAGAATACTACTGAGGTATCATTTTAATTAAAGGATCACTGGAAATAATGAAAAAAAAAAAGAATTCTAAGAAAATATTTACTAGAATTATAATTTACTAGAATTAAATTGCTTTTGCAATTTATGACTTTTGGTGTAAATTATTGTAGGGTACACAACAGAGGTCAGAAAGAAGTTTCCTTACATATCTAAGTTGGAACAATACATAGACTGAGAGTCATTAGATATTTAGAGCTCACTATATTTTTATTCTTAAAACTCAGGTCACAAGTTAAATAACAGGCCTTACACTGCCCCTCGGTCCTTTTGGAGCTGCTGAGCTGAGCATATGTGTCCTTCAGAATTAGGGTGTAAGCTTCTTTCTGACTCCAGTTGTTTAAGGGGTAGCCTTAACCAGGACTAGCTCAAAGGTCCTGCTGGAACCTATCACTGTACAGCCAGAGGGAGGTAAATAGAGTGTACTTGCACACGTGTGTATTTTACCTTACTGGCTAATAAGTCAGTGTCAGTCAGCAATAATTTCAATATTAGTATATACTTAACCTTGTGTGTGTAAAAGTATACTATGAGGCATCAGGAAGGCATAATACATGGCTCCTACTCACTATATTCTATAATCAGGGTTTATAACCAGGTCTTTTTGACTCCAAATTCTATATATTTTATCATGCTATACCATTGGCTAGCCATTTTTATATTATTTTATTTAATATTTAGGCTTACAAAGAAATTATTATTATTTATAATTTGTATAAAAACCTCAACCATTTAAGCAGAAGGAACCTTAACTATTAAGGATATTATCCTTAACTATTAAGGATATAAGTAGTATAAGGAACCCAGTTAGTGGTATAAAAAAAGCATTTTTTCAAAATCAAAAGAACTAAGTCAATTACACTCTGATACAGACTCTTGCTTATAAAGTTGTTATCAGGGCTCACCTGTGCTCACCAGATAGGCTTTTATGAGCCAGTAAAGTTGTTTCTCTTTTTTTACATAGCTTACCTACATTCTTTTTTCTTGTAATTCAACTCTGAAGCACTAGGAAAATGAACTGCTTGCCATAATCATTAGTTTGAAAAGTTTAAATATCACCCATTTTGTGTATATTACATTCCAAGATTTTTAAAAAAGATCATCTAAAGGCAAAAAAGTAGCAACAGCAGTCTTTTCTCAGAAATATCAGGTTTCTATCATTAATTAGTTCATACAGTGCTTGTAAAGTGCTGAGAAGATGAAAAGCAGCGTGTAATTAAGTGTTGCCTTTCTTATCAGCACCAGTGGACTTTAATCCCATAAGGTCATACTCTATCTATTTTGCTACACTGGAAAGTTTTGCTTTTTCTCTTACATTGGAAGTATTTCTTGAGAAGAAATTACTTTCTTTGGGCTTCTTTCAGTGGTTCCTGCCCTTAAACCAATTAATATTCTTGTAGTTTCTGTGGGCTCTGTAATAGTCATAGGTTCAAACTGCCTGGGGTTGGGAGCTGGGGGACAGTTACAACAGTGGTATGTGAATGTACTTCTCTAATCCTCATCCCCACCTCCTCTTCTGAGTAGTCTGCTTGCTGTCTGTAGGATAGGTGTCCTCAATGTCTACCGACCCCTTAGAAACAAAATATGATTTGAATCAAGCTTTCCATACAGACTGTTGCCCCTATTTTATTCTGATCTAAACCATCCTTTTTACTCCCAGGATTGTAAATTTGTAGTCACCATTTATCTCTCTTCTCTTTGGTCTTAGTTGTCTGGCCAGTGATTAAGTCCCAGATTTACTGGATTTGTCTCCTCCTAAAGAAGACCCCAGTGAGAGCTTTGGTTCAGGTCTTCTGGACACTCGTTTCTCTTTGTTTATATGAACACATTCTTACATTTTGAAAGTAACCCAGATGCAAGGTTTTTTTCTTTAACAAAGAATTCCATTTTGAATTATGAACAAAAGGCTCATATGCTGTGAATAGCATTTACCATTATCTTGCATTGGTAATATCTTAATATTCTACTATAACTAGAAGTCCTGCCTAAGAAAGTCCTAATGGTTTATTGTAGGAGATAACTAAGAAGAATATTTTTATTAATGAATTATTTATTTTGCAATTAATCAAGGTTGGCATTCTCTTTAAACTTTCACATGGAAGCCTCATACTTAAAAATCATAAAATTCTGGCCCTGGCTAGTGTAGCTCAGTGGATTGAGCGCGGGCTGTGAACCAAAGGGTCACTGTTTCAATTCCCAGTCAGGGCATATGCCTGGGTTGCAAGCTGGGTCCCCAGTGGGAGCCATTTGAGAGGCAGCTACAGATTGATATTTCTCTCCCTCTCTTTCTCCTTCCCTTCCCCTCTCTCTAAAAATAAAAAAATTTAAAATAAATAAATAAATAAAATTCTGAGCAATTATTTATTTATAAACCCAACATCCAAGAACCTAGGGGAAAAAAGAACAATGAATTCATATTTATGTACAGTTACTCATGTAGGGGAGAAAAAATTCTCTTCCACCCCTTTGTTTATCTGGCTGGGCTTAAGAATTAAAATGACATGACACAAATTAATAGGAGAAAAGCATGCACATTTTATTGAATTTTTACATGTACATAGAGCCTTCTTAAGAAAGTATGGACATGAAGAAATTAATCATAACAGGAAACTTTTATATCTTTTAGAAAAAGAAATAATAAATCTGTGAAGAATTGACAAAAAAAAGAGGTTTGGGCTATGGGTAATAAATGATGAAGAAGTAACTAGGAAGAGAAGGGTTAGTTTAACAAGGTTTGTTTATACAGCCTTCTTGGCCATAAATTCCCCGTCTCTGGTGATAAGGATGTCCTCTATCCTCCTGTACAGGGAGGGTACCTTGTCACATGTAGCTGTAATTCCTGTGATTATTTGAGATTTCGGTCTGTATTTAGTTAAATAATTCAAAAGTTTCCCACTGTTTTATCATAGTTTCTTCATTTGGGGGTTCTTTATTTTATGTCACCTTGTCTTTGATTAGGATTATCATTTAGTAGTTTTTTTTTAAGTATATTTTATTGATTATGCTATTACAGTTGTCCCATTTTTTTCTCCCATATGTCTCTACTCCCTGCATCGTTCCCCTTCCAGCATTTCCTTCCCGCTTAGTTCATGTCCATGGGTTGCACATATAAGGTCTTTGGCTTCTCCATTTCCTGTACTATTCTTAACCTCCCCTTGTCTATTTTGTGCCTACCTATTATGATTCTTATTCCCTGTACTGTTCCCCCCATCCCCCCCCCTCAACTGATAACCCTCCATGTGATCGCCATTTCTGTGATTCAGTTCCTGTTCTAGTTGTTTGCTAAGTTTGTTATTGTTCAGTTGTTCAGTTGTTCATGGTTGTGAGTTTGCTGTCATTTTACTGTTCACAGTTTTTGATCTTTTTCTGAGATAAGCCCCTTTAACATTTCATATAATAAGGGCTTGGTGATGATGAACTCCTTTAACGTGACCTTATCTGGGAAGCACTTCACCAGCCCTCCCATTCTAAATGATAGCTTTGCTGGATAGAGTAATCTAGGATGTAGGTCCTTGATTTTCACAACTTCAAATACTTCTTTCCCGCCCCTTCTTGCCTGCAAGGGTTCTTTTGAGAAATCAGCTGATAGCCTTATGGGCACTCCTTTGTAGGTAACTCTCTCCCTTCCTGTTGATGCTTTTAAGATACCTTCT
>PVKM010004436.1:0-52174 GCA_004027735.1 Carollia perspicillata
GGTTCCCATTTCCTGGCTGGCAGTCAGCTGGGGTTCCCTTTTGGCTCCTAGACAGTATCTTATTCCTCATCATTTAACTCCCCCTCCCCCATATTCAAGCCAAAAAAGGCACATCAAATCCTTCCTGGGCTTAAAATACGATTTCTCTCTGCCTTCCTCTTCTGACACAAACTGGGGAAAGTCCTCTGCTTTTAATGTCTCACATGACAGCCTCCCCTTCTTTAGGTCAATTCTGCCCCACAAGGTAACACAGCCATGGGGGTCCATACCGCACTCACAGGTTCTGGGTTTTCAGGGCTGTGAAACCTTGGAGGCCTTCCCGGAAATTCTGCGTATTGTGTTAACTGAAATGATTGCCCCAATTTATTTATTGAAATGATTAAAAGTGGCCGCAAAGGTCAACAGTGTAGGCCAAACAGCAGCCACCCTGGTTTGGGCAGGACTGAGAACTGTAGACCAAAAAGAAACCCAGGAAACACCCTGATGTGTGACCATTTGGAAAATAATAGCCAGAAGGATTTACAATTCTTCTGGAGACTTTTGGAATGCTTAATTATAAAGTGATAAGAGCCCAGCAAACTAAGTAAGCCAGAAAAGGAAGGAAAATACCTGCGGTTAGAACAAAGAAGTTTTATAGGAAATGAAATGTAATCAGAGTACGATATCTGGCTAAGCAATAATCCTTACATAATCACATTAGGCGCTTATCAAGTAGTAATTTACCCAAATTATGGTCAGTTTTTACTGGAAAAATGGAAGAAGGAAAAAGAGCATGTGTGCTATAACACTGATAAAATGTAGTCTTGCATAATATAAGGTAAACAGAAATTGGTAAATAAAGATATATGTGTAATTTAAAAATATAAAAGAATTTGAGTAGGTGGTGATGAGAGGGCCTTTCCTTTTATTTATAAAAGTCATAGTATTTTGAATCTTAAAGCTACATAGATTTAAATATATAAATTATTAAACAGGAAGATAGTATTTATGCAATCATTTCGTATTTTAACAATTAGTCAAATATATTTAACTTAAAAACAAGGAGATGAGTTTCTATACTCTATTTTTAAAGAATTGCATTAGTGTTAGCAACTCTATTTCATTTAAAATTTTTGCTGTTATTAATGATTAAAATAATTTTAAATCACCTCTACAGAACACCTTTTTTTACATGTCTCACTTTGCTACAAACAGTCAGCTTACAGAGAATTAGATAAAGGAGGTGAGATTAAAAACTGCATTGAAATTGTGGAAGAAGCAGACTGTACAGAGAACCGGTCATGTAGACTTATTACCAAACCTTCAGAACAAAGAAAGAAGCCCTTTTAGGCTCCATATTTTAAGTAGGCTGCTTCGGGAGTTACACACACTGTAAGCCCTAAGTTCTAGACTTCAGCCATCCCTGAGCCAGGTTCTACAAATAACAAATACAGGGGTTCTTTAACCCATACTTCTCTAGAGTGAACAAATGTCCACTCAAAGAGAATCACGCATGTGGCTTCTTTATACCTGCGTATATGCAAAGAATGAGAACAGATTCAGTTTGAGATCTATCAGACACCAGTTTTCCCTCACTGAGTAACTGATGACAGCCCTCAACACTTTCCTGCTGAAAAAGTAATTCTACTTGCAGCTGGATCCTCTTCGTTGTTCTAGGTTCTTCTCACACATGCTGCAGGTCTGCATCTGTACGATTGCAACCTGCTTCACGACCCCCGTACTGCTCAAAGTCACCACCTCTGGAAATGACCACTTCTTGATACAGATTCCCGTTTCTCTACTCTTAGTGCTTCGTGCAGGCTTTTCAAAGCTCTGTCTATTTTTTGGAATCACGTTGTCGTGGGATTGTGGCATTTCTTGTATCACTGGTAAGCATTACTTAAGCAAAGTGACTTAGGACATAATAGAAGAGATGAAATGGTAATGTCCTAAATCACTTTGCTTATAATTTTATGCAGCCAGTTTATATTAAATATTAATTTAATAAGTGTATACCAAGGAGCTATTTCATATTAGGTTCTGTAATGATGAATAAACTCGAATCTCTGACCTCAATAAGCATGTTGCCGAGAGGAGAAAAGCAATCGAGGAGGCAGTTTCAATACGGCTTCGCATGTGCTGTGACACAGAGGGCCAAAGAAGCTCGGGTAGCACCTCAGAGAAACACTGAATCCAGACATAAGACGGTCTGGGAGATGGCTTTCAGAAGAGCTCAAACTGATTCCAATTATCATTTCAGACAATAAGTGTTCCTTGACTTAGGAAACCAAAATCCACTTTATTTCTGTCTAGGTTCTCATCCTCTCACAAAGATTGCACTGAACTCACAATTCACAAACTATCAACCTTCCCTCCTGGCATGACATTTCATTAGAACCTATATTCTCAGGGGGTTTGTGAAGAGATTGTCCACTACAGGGAATGCCCATGTTCTCGGTTTCCAATGTAAAGATTCATGTCACTGAATCCAGCATCTGCTGGCCATTCCAAACCATCATTTAAAACAAACCAGCCTTCCATGTCTGACTTAGTGCAACACTATAGACTTGCTTTCTCGTGTCTGCTCTTCTGCTGTCAGTGGTAGGGAGGTGATACCACTGAGCAGAAGATCTCACTTTCATCCCCTACCTCTAGTCCCCATAAACAAAGAATGGCATCTTTACAATTTTTATCGCAAAACCTCTTGGTCCACATAAGCAAATCAATTTTTAAAATGACTACATATTTTAGAGGTATGTAAAAACAGAAAACATTTACACTATAAAGTGTAAAATACCAGAAATTCCATTGAAGCAGTACATTGTGTGTGTGAATACTTGTTTTCCCAAGGCTGAGTATTCTGCCAACTGGTGCCTGTCAAAAGAATTTGGCATAGCTTACTGGAAGACAAAAAACAGAACTAACTTATCTAGCTCCAATCCAGCACAAGAAATAACAGAGAAACATATATGAATCAAAAAATAAGGGAGAGGAAAATGGAGGTAACTACACTCTGCTGTTAAATGTAATGATGCTGGGAAATGATAACAATTGTCATACTAAATAAACTTGACCTCAAACAACCTGGGCTGGTACAGGTCATGAAGTAGTGCATGGGGATGTTGTGCCCCACAGCATGTGCTAGGTCCAGGGCCAGAAAGATGGCTTTGGGGATGTGGCAGGGGCAAGTATGGCCTCTGCTTCACTGAACTGCGCAGGCATTGCACAGGTGGCTGGCACCTCGAAGATCTGAACTTTGAAGCACACCTTTGACCACCCATAGAAAACTGCTACAACAGCTGCAATACAGAAATACCCAGACCCTATGAACCCGAGTGCATATTGGACAGACATATAAATGCCTCTGGAAAACTGCATCACCACAGACTTCTCAGCACAGAGTGGGGGCTGCCTTCCATTATGAAGTCTCTTATTAGTGCGGCAAGAATCAGAACATGTGTGCAAGAACATTCTGTAGTTGATCCTGCAGAGAAAACAATGGAACTTAAATCCACTAATACTTCATTTACAAATGTGTTTTCACTAGGTGAGAGATTTATATACAAACCACATCCTCAGGAACCAGAAAAAATTGCTTCGACTCAAAGAGCCATAATCATTGTAAGTCAGTCTCAGTGGTTATCTCGAAGGACTGACGGCAACTACAACATCTTCAAATGCTACTAACGGCCGAGCAACAATGTAACGTGTGATACAGAAATTAAATGCTGAGATTTAAGAATTGAAGGCTTCAGCAAGAGGGGACATGCAGCATTTGCAGAGAAATAATGATGAAAGCTGAAAGGAATGATGTTCTCTGCTAGCTGGCAATATATTTACTTGCTATTTAAAAAAATACAACTATATTTTAGGTGGAATTTTTTAAATGAGGTGAAGAAAGGCTATGAGACTTTTGAGCAAAACAAAGAGGTACAGGGTTTTTAAATAACAGGGATCATCCAATAAAATAAAATAAAGAAGCTTGACCTCATTTATAAGATTTAAGTTAAAAATTACTACCACTACCTACCATAGTACCTCATACTCAAATGCATACAGAGGATTTAAACTGGAAAGAGCAAAACCTCCAAAGCTTTAGCTTGGCATACATCAAATAACTTAAATTCATAATGGCATGGTAGCTAAAAGCAAGTGCTCCTTTTGATATGTTATGTACCTACCAAGAGGACTTACTTGCAAGGGATCATATCCTGGTGGTAATGTTGAGAAACTAGGAGGAACAACTAGGGCAGCATTCCAGAGCAGGACAAATGGGGCTCTCATCCCTAGAGATGAGAGAAAACAGGAGAGAGCAGAAGTAGGGTGCAGGGTTTGTTTTGTTTTTAAGAGTCTGAGGCTGACTTTGGCCAAGGATAAAACCAAACAACCTCTCCAGGATGCTTATATAGTATAAAGGGAATATATCCATGGCCAGGGAAAGAAGAACCTGTGATAGATACCAGATGACTACACACACACACTCTGCATTTATTTTACAGAAAGTCCTAGAACAGGAGAAACTAATACAAGGCAGTTTTAGGCTGCTCTAGAGCTATTCTGCTATGGAATTTAAATGGAAAGTTAACAACCTGTAAATAGGTTAATCATAATAGCTTGTGGCAAAAAAGGAGTACAAAGCCATAACTAAAAGAATATTCATTTTGCAAATTACCTAAGACAAATGGGTTACTCACCATTCAAGGATATTTTACTAGGTATGTGTAGGTCCCTTCCAATAATGAGAATGCTCAGAGCCAGTGGCACCAGACTCCAGGAGTGCTGGTGAAAATTATTTTCTGTTGGTTGTAAGGAGTAGATGAGACTGGAGATTCCTACCACTGATGTTTGAAAGGGCTCTAAATTCTTAGAAGGGGCCTTTCCCCTAATGCAATCAACGTTTTGGAAAATGCTTTTCTCATTGCCACACCCTATTAATGACTTTTAAAGGAATACTCTGCCTGAACCTCTTTTGATATCATATACCCCTTTTTAAAAAATCTCCTAATAGCATCTGTCTCTTTTTTATTGTGCTTATTATAGCTGAAACTTTGCATTAGTGTGATTTTTTAAAAATGAATATCTTCCTCTCCCAATAAACTCTAATCTTAGATGAGGGAAATGCTTATTTTTGGTAGTTATTATATTTCAGAGTGCACTCACACTTATTATTTGTTGAATAAATATTAACAAATAATAATATATGAAATAATAGAAGAATGACTAAATACCAATAAATGAATAAAGGAGTGAGTGATTGAGTGAATGAATGGTCTTCTTAAGTCATACATCTTAAGTAGATTAAAAATCTGTTCTTCTGCCCGAAGTAACTTGGTTTTGCTGAGAGATGCAAAGGCTGTATTCTTAGCACACGAGTCACAACCCAGAACCTAGAGAACTGTTTTTCTGAAGTGGTGGCAGGAATGATGGCATCCAAGCTGACCATGGCGACCGGCAGGAATTCCAAAGCACAGCAACAACACAAAAGTGGTGCCACTACTTGGGAGAGCAGGTGCCTGTGGAATGGTGTTCACGGACGTTCATGCTGGTCGGGTGCGAGAAGCGTCTCCCCCAGCTGGTGAGTCCCCGTGGTGCTGGGATTCCAAATGTGATCCTAAGAGAGACACAGCCAGATCCTGGCTCTGCTTCATCACTGCACTGAGGATGACGTGCACAGTAACGCACCGTATGTTTCATCTCCTGAACTGCCCTTCAGAACATGAATTTCCAAATTAGAGTCAAGAAGAGAGTGAAACACAAAAGTGCAGATGAAGAAGCAAAGTGGTTAAGATCCTTTACTTCAAACAAAGTAGTTGTTGTTGCATCAGTTTCACATTTTGTTGTGTATCACACAGAATGTAAGCTCCACGAGAGCAGAAATGTGTGTCTGTTTTGTTCAGTGCTGTTTCCCCGACACACACAGCAGTGTCTGGTGCACCGAGGATATTCAATAAATTTTTATTGAACACACGGTCAAAAGTTTTATTTAAGAAAGAATTTTGCTGTTTCTTAATAGAAAGAGTTACAAATTTTCCAGAGAATATGCTTATCATTTTTTGAAGGATTGTTATATATAAGTTGAATTATATTCATCCTTCTTGCCATCAATTTTTAAGGACTTACATGTAGGCACTTATTCAGTGCAGCTGAATATAGCAACAAAGTCTGTCTTCACAGTGTTTAGAGTACCAATGTCCACTGCCGTCAAGGTCCATCTTTCTGAATTCCTAAAGTAGGTCATTATCTCCTGGATGCTCTAAATGAGTGCCTTTATGTTAGAAACAATTTTATATGTGAACTTTGACATTTACTGCTCATTTGTAGAGTTAAGTAACTTGGTGGTTCATTTTTTTTCATATTTACTTGAATATCTGCATCAAAGAATCCCATCTGAATGAATACGATATGCTGCCCGTGCTATCATTCGTAGGGAGAGGATACAGAAGATATCTACAGAGTAAAATATATATGGAGCTTCTGTTTAATTTAATTTCCAGTGAAGTTTTATCACCTATACAGAATGCAACTAGATCAATGGAAGCAATGGATCTTTTGGCTACTTGTGTCAGAGGAAGGAAAGATGGCAAAGAAGCTGCTCACTTGTTATATTGCTAGAGGTAATAACAGTATGTAACAGATTAAAAAGTATATTCACCTTTCCACTTAGTAACAGAGTTAAAGTTACAGTGATTAATGAGTTTCTTATTTCTAAATACTCATGAACCAGTTTCATTTTTCTCTTAATATAAAGTTTCTAAACATAGAAAATATTAAATAGCATTGCATATTTTACTACTTTCTAAAGCTTATTCCAATGACAAATCTCCACAGCCAGAGCATACTCTTAAAAACCAAGGTGTATAATAGCCTTGGTGTGATACATAACAAATGTTATCAAGTCAATAAATGGGTACACAAAATTCACAGTTAATAGCCACCCACAAACTAAAATTAATAAAATATTCCTATGTAGGTAAGTAAAAAGAAAAACTTCAAGGATTGTGAGAGGATGGTAGTAGAAGTGGCATAATTTATTGTTTTTTGCTTTCTTTAGCCTTTCCTGAATGAAAAGAAAAATGAATATGACATAAAAATATCCCATAGTCAAGATCTACAACAAACCTAGGTGACAAACCTAGACCCCAAAATACACACAGAAGGGAACAGACTGGCGATAGATACAACATAGCGTATCAGTGACTATGCAACAGGAAGCAAAGAGAAGGCAAGCAACCTCTGAATGGTCTGAGTCAGAGAACCATAAAAAATGCCGTCAGCTACCACTGGAATATCATCAGTCACCCCGAGCAAACACACAGGAACTGGGAGGGGATAGTGAAGCTCTAATTTGCAGGCTGCAGCAAGGGGACTTCAAGAAATTCTGATGTTAATTGGACTCTGGACCCAAAAACTTCCTAAATTAGCTGATAAACTGATATACCCTCCCAGGAAAACACCTCTTACTCTGAACAACTGCTAGAAACAAAATTCAAACTAAGGGCTACAAAGATGACAATGTCAAAATAAGCAATAAATAAATAAATAAGGCAGGGTATAGAGAAGAAAGATTTTATAAAATATAGAGCTGTATCTTTTATTCCTTCGTAAAATAGGAACTCTTGCGCTACTTTGCTGATTATGCAATTGGAACTATGGCTATCCCAAATTGTAATATGTAATATGTAATTAGTAAACTAAAAATTTGGTTTTTAACCTTGGTATGGGAAAAAATTAATGTGAACTATTTAAATAATAATTTTGTATCATTTTATATGGAATATATCATATTAGTATTTATATTAATAATATATTAGTTTTAATCATTTATATTTTGGTCCCATTTCCCCCTTTATTACCCTCCCCCCTGCTACCCCCTCTCACCAGCATTCCCCCCCTTTAGTTGCACATATAAGTTCTTTGGCTTCTCCATTTCCTACACTATTCTTAACCTCCCCCTGTCTATTTTCTACCTGCCATTTATGCTACTTATTTTCTGTACTTTTCCCCCTTTCTCCTTCTCCCACTCCCCTGCTGATAACCTTCCATGTGGTCTCCATTTCTGTGATTCTATTTCTGTTCTAGTAGTTTGCTTAGTGTTTTTCTTTTAGGTTCAGTTGTTAATAGTTGTGAGTTTGTTGTCCTTTTACTGTTCATATTTTTGATCTTTGTTTTCTTAGATAAATCCCTTTAACATTTCATATAAGGTGTTCAGGATGGAGGGGAATAAAGGGGAAAAAATGGGACAACTGTAATAGCATAGTCAATGAAATGTATTTTTAAAAAAGATTAAAAAAAATAAATAAAAATGGGCAATGGAGATGAATAGGCAGTTGACAAAAGACAGATCCAAACGGTAAATCCAAATGGACAGCAAACACAGAAAAACACTCATTCTCCTGCGTGGTCGTAAAAATGCCAATTAAAGTTGGGAAGACTTATCACTTCATACCCATACATTTAAGCAGTGCTAACACCCACTTCTGGGGTGAATGAGGGTTCCATTACATTACTGGTAGAAATATGAATTGTTGACAGCCTTTTGGGAAAAACAATCCACTAATATCTGTTGAATATGTACAGTCTTTGACCTAGAATCTCTATAACGTATAATTGTGTCAGTGTGTAGGGCTGTATGACTAGTAATATTCTGTACGGCATTGGAGGGGGGCACTGAAGAGCCTCCAAAATATCATCAGAATGGTAAACCTAGATCATATTATGCAAGTCCTATAAAGAATAAATTAGAGGTACTGACCCAGAAAAATAATAATAATTTATATTTTTATATTATGTAATTAGTGTTCTAACATTTTATTAATAAACATATGGTATTCAGATAATAGTGTGGGCATTGTGGTTAAAAACACATTATTAAAATTAATCCCATCAGTTTATTTTTACTTTTCTTCGAATGTGAGTACTTGAAACTTTAAAATCACATATGTGCTTTATTGTAACAGAACAGAAGTTCCAGCAAACAAAGCAGATATGGATCATTAGAAGACAATGTGGGAGTGTAAACAGTGACTAAATATTTGACATTAAGGGGGATTAATCCCTTTTGTGATGACTTTAAAAGGATGTTTGCTTTTAGAGATACCCACAGAAATGCTTACAGATGTAATGAGGAGATGTGGAAAGGGGGCTGAGGGAGGTGGGTGGGCGTTTCGAGGAAGCCAGTCCAGCCGTGCGCTCACCGTGTGGACGTGAGTGGGGCTGCACGGGGATTCGCCGCACTCCTCTAACTTGAATGGCGGTTGAGATTTTCCGTAATCCTGACATACAAACCAAGAACGAAAAACAAATCTCCTTCTACTGTAGATTGAAAAACACTAAATGTAAATAAAAGTGGCCCTAAAAGGTTCAAGATAAAGGGACAAATGTCAAAATACACCTCCTTTGCTGCAACTTCAGTCCTAAGATGAGAGTCGAAGGAGGCTTCCCTGAAACAGGTCAGTTTTTCCGTATGGGAAACATTCCACATCTTAAACCATCTGGAGTACAAGGACTGGGAGTACAAGGACTTGGCTAGACTTCCATTCCACAGTAATAATAAGACGTTTATTGAGAGAGAATGTCAAAAGGAACAGCTTTTAATGTAACTGGATGCATACGCCAGAAACCGAAACACTTAGAGCAATCTCCATCCCAATTTACAAAAAAATAACACATCACATAATGTCAACAACAATGTCCAATTATTCTGGTAATATGTTACAGTACAAAAACAAAAGTCTTACTCTGACAGCATCTTGGTTTAGGATTATGTTATAAAACTGCCAACTATTTTCTTTTTAGTAATCAGACAACTCAAAGAATGTTATTAATGATAAAACATTTTATATTAAGCAATATATATATATATATATATGAGAAAACAGAAATAAAACAATCTACAAAACAGTATTTTTTAACGAGGCATTTTATGAAAGACTAAAAAAAAGAGGGGATTTCAAAGTTTTTACCTTTTCTGGTTTTCCCCCAGACTTTCTGAATTTTCATTTTTTATACAAATCTGTACCAATCACTCCACATCATTTCTAACATAAATGCTTGGAGTGTTATAAACTTTGGCTAAAACAGCATAGTTTGTCCTGGCCTCTCTTTTTATTACACTCTACCTTCAGTCAAAAAACAAACTGGCCACCAAATAATTAGGAATGGGACAGAAGAACGGCAGAGGAGAGGATGTGAAGTGATATTTGGTGCCCACGGGGTCAGACCAGGTGCCACGTCCCTCATGTATTTTATACATGTAAGTCTCATTTGAACAACCTCACAATGCACAAAAATAGTTACATTTTGTTGGCAAGGAAATTGTCAAATAATGTTCTCTTGGTACTTCAATTTAACTTAAAAAATTCTCATCAAGTCCTTACTTTGTGTGCATTCCCAAAGGTGCTGAGGATTCAGAGAATAGGATATAGTATCTGCCTTGAGTTCACTCACAGTTTACTAGGGGAGGCAAACCAAGGACAAACTGATTAGAAAAATGGCATGAGACGTCTTGGAGAGACAGAGATGATTGCTGCCCTTTCGTGCAGCAGGAAGACTTCGCAGGTGAGACGTCCAGCTGAGCTAAAGAGAGTGGGCACAGAGTCTCCTGGGAAAGGGAAAGGACGCAGGGTAAGCAAAGAGAACAAGTGTCTTCTCCAGTAAGGAAAAAAAAAAAAAAAAGGATGGCAATAAACTACAATGGTCAGGGCTAGGACACAAGAGAAAAAGTGGGGAAAAGAAGGACTCTAGAATAAGAAAATATAGATGGGGAAGTAAAAATAAAGCAAGCTTAAAAAAGGAGTCCCTTGTGCTCATCTGACATTTGGCATGGCCTGATGTTTGAATCAAAGGGAAATTTAAAAATGTGTTTGCACCACCCCCTGGCTCTTTTAAGTGTTCACGATCACTAAGTGATAAGCTACCTTTATAGTAAGTGGTAGCTCTCTATCTTTCCAAACATTACGGGCATAGCTAGGGTGTTGCATGCTCAGGAAAGGGATGTAAGAGCTGCTTCCTCACTGCCGAATTTCCCCATGGTGCCCTCGGGTGTGCAGCTATGTGCATGGAGGCCAGACACCTTCCTCGTTCCCATTCACGGGTTTCACAGCCTCAGTGTGCATTTTCACACTATAAGCTCCACATAAAGCAAATAAAACATACTAGTTCCTATGGGCTGACAGTTTCCCCCAACCTATTAAATTTAAGTGTATTATACAAAACATGAGGGGAATGATGCGGTAGTGGAAAGAATGATTCCAGTATTAGAGCAAGTGCAGTTGTCACTGCCAACTTGACTCCCTTAATAATGAGGGAAAAGAAGTTGGCTGAGAGGCAGGTGAGAACACTTTAGAAAAGGCTGAGTTCAGTTGGAGCCTCCTGTGAGTCCAGCACAGACAACAGTTCTGCCAGGACCCACATGTGCAGCTCTGGCTCTCAGAAAGCCACACATGCTCTCAGTAAGAGCCAACGGAAAAAGAGCAAAGCGAGTTTGACAGTAGGCACATTCTCATTCACTCTTAGAAACGCATTGGGTTTCACAGGGTTTGCTTCATCATTACGAGTTAGAATCTAGGATGCCTGGGATATTGTCATTTTTAAGCAAGGTCACTGAGAATTGATCAAACATCATCAAGTGAAATATGCATTTCTGCATAATGAGATATTAATGAAGGACAATCAGCATGGTGAATATGCCAAGTTCCAAGGCATAATGTTGTTCTGTCGGTTTTTTCAATTTGGTTATAAAGTATTAATCAACATTTTGGCATTATGGAAGGAGCAGAGATTCAGCAAAAGTGACATTAAAGTTGTTTGATTTCCTTTCTCCTCTTAGACAAGAAGGCAGAGGACTAGCTGAAGCCCTGACCATGCACAGCGCCCCCAAGACCTGGACCAGCAATGGAGATGGGACTGCTGCCTGCAAGTGCCAGATGGTGCCAAGCATGAGTTCCCAGACTTGTCATTCTCTCCAGGATGAGCTGATCAGCGTCAGGAAAATAGTCTGCATTCCAGTTAAGGGCGGGTGGTGGCATCGGCTAGCAGGTGTGGGGGTAACACGCCAAACCAAACAGAAAACCAGGAAGGCTAACCAAGACGAAGGCTTTGAAGCTGACAGTGGTGAACGGGATTGGAGACAGTTCTGAGATGGAGAACAAATATCTAATTGTGTGTGCTTTCTTAGGTTATGACCCTGGATGCACTGAGCGTTCAATGCCTACAAATAGCAAAAATAAATAAATAAATAAATAATCAGCTAACTCTGTTAAACTTATGTTCTCACATGACAAGGATTCTGGTAGCAGGCAGAATTGTGGCTTTGGTTTAGCCACTCAACCATGGCAGCACTCTAGGCCCATGTCTCTCACAGTCCTCTTGTCATTCTCCTTACGGCTGCAGATTATTGCAGCAGCAACAGTCAGCATTGATAACCACGTTTAAACCTGACAATGGGATGGCCCATGGCAGAGCATTTACCCTCAAACCAACCCCTCAGGTTAGGGAGGAATAAAACCGTTTTCAGATTATGTAGCACTCATCTACAAGATTAGGGCATTAGGGCACCAGGGCCTAGGGTGACCAAGTCGCTCTTGTTTGCCTGGGACTTTCTCAGGGGTAGCACTGAAAATCCACATCTGCGGAGCCCTATCAGTCATGGGTCACTGCGGATGGTGGGTCATCTCTGATCAAGTTTCCTGAGAGGAAGAGCTCCAACTCATTACCTAAGTGAGGGTATCTTAACCACAAAGAGGGAAGGATGGTTTCTGATATGACAGATTCGCTCAGCCTTGGCTGCATTTTAGAACAACTTGGGGAGCTTTTATAAAAGCGACAATGCCTGGGCCCAATTCACAGTGACTCTAAATTAATCTGGAGTATTTCTTGAGAACTAACACATTAAAAAACTAACCAGGTGATTCTAACGCACAGTCATGGTTGAGCAGTAAACTACTAGAGAAGTCTGATGATGGAATCAACCGCTGAATACTTAACAGCCTAGGAGCAAAGAACAGAACTGAACACGATCGGCAACATAATAAATCCTTCAAACAATGTGTTTAGTTTCCTAAAAAAATGTATATATTTTTTTACTGATACTCAAAGTTCCATTTAGAAAGTTAAAGCTCAAAAGTATTATTCTCACCCTTGAGAGATCCTCCTCATCTACATTGCATTTAATGTATCCCACATTGCCAAATTTCCATTTTGCAGGGCAAGTATATTAAACATTTAGGTACATACTTGAAAACATTCTAATGTATACAGTAGTAATTTACAAATTTTTATTTCACTATGATGCCTATAATAATGGTAGAAAGGATTTAACTCAGCATGTCCTAACCAAAATTATTTGCACAAACTCTAAAACTCATCTACCATGAGTTCCAAGAATAAGATTAACGTAAATGAGATATAAGAAAAAATAAGAATCAGCCCAGCTGGTGTAGCTCAGTGGATTGAGCGCGGGCCTGAGAACCAGAGAGTTGCAGGTTTGATTCCCAGTCAGGGCACAGGCCTGGGTTTCAGGCCAGGTCCCCAGTGGAGGCCATGCAAGAGGCAACCATACATTGATGTTTCTCTCCCTCTCTTTCTCCCTCCCTTCCCCTCTCTAAAAATAAATAAAAATTTAAAAATATCTTTAAAAAATAAAAATCACAGTAAAATGATCTTGTTCTATGTTGGTGAGGGAAGGGGCGAATAGAAAGGAAGGATGTTATGTGCATTAGTTAAATCTCCAGCTGGAATGGTAGACCATTCTGGAGTCCTTCCTATTGATAACAAATGATTAGATAATTTCTTTGATTTTCTCTTCTAACCTACCCCTCTTCCCACTTGCTGATTGGATTTCTCTATTAACAATAACACTGCTCTTGTCTGGTGCCAAATGAAAAGGTGGTCTCGGACATGACAGTGTGGGGTGTTAGAGGAGAAATACTCAACTTGAGATCCTAAAGACAAACCTATACCTTCTATGGTAAGGTCACAGTCTCAAGTTTCTCCTTTCTTTAATCTTCTGGATAGTAGGAATGTGTTAATCCTTGCAGACTGAGCCAAAGGGAATTGTATGAGTCTGTGTTTCACATGGTGAGTTGGACCACATGTGGTGAAAGTATGCCCACCACAGTCGGTGCAGTATGAGTAATTGGCAGAGATTTACCCAGAACTCAAGGAAACAACACAGCCAGAGGAGGAATCCACAGATTTGTTTGGCAAAAGGCTATTGTTGAAGATCTGGAAGTGAGACTGGATCAGCTACAATTTGAACTGTAAAATGTGTGGTGGGTCAGAGCAAGTGGTTAATAACAATGATATAATGAAATTTTACCAATGACTACGTGCCAAGCATTATGCTAAATACCTTACAGGGGTGTCCAACCTTTTGGTGTCTGGGCCACACTGGAAGAAGAAGAGTTGTCTTGTGTCACACATTAAATACACAAACGCTAATGAAAATTGAGCAGATAAAAGGTTTTCAGTAAATTTATGATTTTGTGTTGGGCCACATTCATAGCCATCCTGGGCTGCATACGGCCCATGAGCCATGGGTTGGACACCCCTCCTTTCACTTCATTCTTACAATACTTTCATGAAACCGATGGCACAAATGTCCCATATAACAGAGAGAAAAACTGAGACTCGGCGTAGTGAGTTGCCCAATAGCACACGACCCGTAAATGGTGGAGCCAAGGTACACACCCAGAGAGTTAATTCCATAACATTTCGGAAGCCAAGGGGCATTTCAGGATCTTGTGGCAGCTTCCTCCTCATCAGACCGTCTCTCGAAACTCAGGTCTGTTGGGTACCCAACAGAGGGACCAACAATCACGCAAGTTTGGGTGGTTAGCCATGCTTCAGTGTGAGGGTTTGTAATGACGAGACAGGAAAATTAATTTCTCTCTGAAGGTATTCCTGCTCTACCTACTCATTCTCTGCTGGATAACAGACACTTGTGGCAGAATAATTTATTAGGCAAGTAAATGCTCTGCCTACCTCCTGCTGGAAGATGAGCAGGAAGATGAAAAGATAACTTTGCCCTCCACCAGTCTAAGTTCTGAGTTTCTGATTTCTCTCAGGGGTTGGTAATACATTTTGTGCTGCCTGGCCCAACAAAAAAGCTATCCAGCCTTATCAAGGCCTTTTTGTAGGAGGGGAATTGAGCTGTGCTCCTCAGAGGGAGGAGAAGGGGACTGGGTTGAGAGATGGAAGCTGCCCAAACTTAGCAGTGGTTCCTGAACCTGCAAGAAAGGGATGTGGTGATAGGTTCCATAAAGGGTGTGTCCTATGTGGAAGTCCCTACCGAGGCATCGCAGGACTTCTGATGGGGAGAGCTGATGTATTTGCAGAGTTGCAGAGGCATTGTTAAATATCCAGCACCATAGTCTTGGAAATTACAGCAAAAGATGTTAGGGCCACACTGACAGAGAGGCTGTTGCCTCTTACCTGCCTTTGAATGGACCATACTGTCTTATACAATGAGCATCTTGGTGGCACCTTGAAGGCCCAAGACAAGAGGCTGTGTCCTAAGTTGTGTTTCCCTCCTGTGAGAGTGTATGTCACACTAAAAAGAAAAAAGAGCCCCCAGCAATAAACTATATTAGTTATCTGCCTACCCTTGTAAGTGGGTGCTTACAGCCAGATACAATTTAGTTTATAAAAATTAAACATCAACTTACTTGTACCTCATGTTTGTGGAACAAATTCATGCTTTTACATTGATTATCCTATGTAATACGTGCAAATGTTTTAAGTATATAATTAAGTAGTTATCCCCTTGCACAGAAGAGGCAACTTAGACAGGTGAAGTTAATATGTACATGTAGTGGGCTGCCACAGAGGAAAGGACCATGAACAGAAGACTCACATCTTGTGGGGAATCATTTCATTGCAACTAACAAAAAATGCAATTCAACAACTGACCTGAGGAGGTACAATGGTACAGCATGGTCGTTTCCTTGTTGTGGCCCTACACCTTGGCAGGTGCTGAAGGGGCCATAGGGCCTCCTGCCAAAAGTCATCTGGAAGACTATAGATTTTCAGACACGTGCAGTTCACTCCCATGTTCTGACCTGGGGTGCTCCTGCCCCTGTGTGGGCAGGGGCCAGAGCCCAAACTCCATCCCTGTAATAGGCTGGGACCCTGAGGCGGTGCTGACCTTGCACTGTGACTCTAGGGGGAGGGGTGGGGCAAAGCGTCCATGAGATTGGGGTTTGTTGCTAGGTGGTATGAGCTAACACTCAGAAAAGATTCTGGGTCGAGAGTCCTCTGTCACTGGAACACTCAGGGTCTCTCAACTCAGACCTCCCCTGTGGACCTCCTTATGACTCCTGAGATCACCGAGATCAGCTTCCTCTGGGAAGAGGGCAGGCAGTGGTGCCTCTGGCCCCATCCGTCCAGTCTCTGAGCTCAGCCGTCCTCTCTCTGCCCCTCCTTGGACCTGCACCTTGTTCTCCCAAGCCGCCTGCCTAGAGCACCCTGCAGGCCTCCACTGCACCGTTTGCTTTCCTGGTGTTAAAATTAAGTACAAAAGGTAGGGAGGACTTGAAAATTCCCTGAGCAAACAAAACTCTTTAAACCACATAAGTGAAACTTAATTTAGCGTATTCTGCAAAACAAGCGAAACTTGTGCTGCTTATAAATGCCTGTGTTAATCACAAAAGAAGCTTAAGTCATCTTCCTAAAAATGGTATAAGATAATCATATTTAACCAAAGCCCTGTCATCTGAAACCTCCCATTGTAACAATAAGCAATCATTACAAAGTTAAACAACTTCATTTTCACTCCATAAGCCATCCTATAAAGTCATGCCCCCAAGCTTGCTTTCAGTTTAAAACCTCCCTGTTCACAAATTATTCTTAAATACACAATACACGCCTACACGCCTACCGAATACCAAAAACAAACAAATAGAATTTAAACCAAAAAGGGAATTAATGAATTGATGTAACTGAAGGGTCTGGGAGGAAAGCTGGCTTCTAGCAGTGGGACTCAGCCAGTGTCACCAGAACCACGTTTTTCTCTCCAGGCTGTCTGCTACTCTGACTGCGTGCTCTGGTTTTATGTGTCAGCAGGGTGACTGCAAACAAATTCAGGGCTCTGTTTTCCCAGGTTCAAGCACAATTGAAAATGTGCGCTTCTCCCAATATTCCCTCCCAAAGTCTCATTGGCTCCTCTGGGGTCACTGAACCAATTACTCTGACTAGGGTAACAGAATGCTCCTTTTGACCATACCTGAGCCACCTTGGCATCTTCAGAGTAGGGATGTTTAGGGGTGACAGCTCTGCCTATACATGGCTGAGGCTGAAAAGGAGAATAGAGGTACCCTTCCATTAAGTGCTGACTGTCCAAATAAAAACAAAGATGTCTAGTTCAGTCCTTTCTCACTGCCCACTCATTGCCCTCAGCCCAGAGCCAAATGATTGGTCCCTGAGGCTCTGCAATTTAAATTAAAACATGAGTGTAAATTGTGCTTATAATAGACTGGATAATGACCACACACCCCCAAATGTGTGTGTGTGCATCCAGGAATATATATATCTCCAGATTCTAATTCCTGGAGTCTGTGAATACTTCCTTTGATGAGGGGAAAAAAGTGCTTTACTGATGTGATTAAGTTGAGGGTTTTGAGATGAGATTATCCTGGATTATCTGGGCGGATCCTAAATTCAATCATAAGTATGCATATAAAAGAGACTTGAATTCATAAACTGTTTTGGTGAGAGAGGCCAATCCTAGCTCCTTCTCTAGTCTGCCATTCTCTCCTTAGTCGCCATCTGTCCAAGGTTGACTGCATGGCTGAGTTGCCAAGCTTTTTGGAACAAACCCTCAAGCAGATCAGAAAGACGGGTGATCACAAAAAATTTAGTCCCTGCCCTTGATAGTCCTCCATCTGCCCCTTCACCTGCTGGAGAAGAACGGAGAGCTGTGAAATGGTGGCTCTCTGATATTGGCCATGGATTCACAGACTTAGAGAGCAAACTTTTCATGTGCTTATATCCATCATTGTTGTCAAAGCACAACACAGTGGGACCGTGCTGGTGTGGGGGTAATGGAGGCAGTCCAGAGCTGCCTATAAGTCAAACAACAGCAGGGAATGTAGCAACAAACAAGAGTGAGAATTGTGTCCCAGGATACTCTGGTAATAGAATAGCAATGTTCCCGGAAAGTAAGGATGTGAGAAATGAAACTAGGAATTATTTCAAGGGTCAAAGGGTCAAGGGAGATAGTCAAGGCTGAGTTCCCAGATCCTCCACCATAATCGGGAGACATCCTGAGACCCAGTGAACCAGGAGACTCCCAAAATCTAAATGGAAATCTGAACAGTCTAGTGAGTCAGGAGGTCAAAGAAAGCTTCCTTATATCAAGAATATGCAGCAAAGCCACCTCTTACAGAACATTTTCTGAGAAATTAAAGCTGCCAGTATAGGCACAGCTGCAAAACCAGCCACTGGCTGTACCTGTGAAGAGCCCTCTTACTTGAGATAGCTCTGCTTCCAGTGTCAGAGACCCACTTCAGACTCTTCCCACCGGACTTGGCTGTTTCCACAATGTTATATAATCGATGAAGGCCAGCAGAAGCACTGATGAACATCAGAAGCCCTGGGTTCCTAAGTTTCAGGCCCCAGGAAAGAGCCAGAACAATAACTTAGTTTCGATTGAAGAAAGAGAGGAGTTTGGGAGATCCAAATCGGGAGAGCATCCGGGAGCAGAGGTAGGATTGAGACACTTGGTGCCAGAGCAAAGAGCCGCCCTTTCCAGTGCATGGGTTAGCAGAGGCCCCTGTGAACAAGTATACCCCAGTACCTGACACAGAAGGAACAAGCTCCTCCAAAAAGTAAATTCTGAAAGAGAATGAAGAATGTGTTTCAATGACTTTGTCACAGGAATAAAGTAAAAATGCAGGAATGTTCTCTGCATGAAGCAGGCCCAGCTAAAAGCAGAGCTGTCTTGATGCATATAGGGTTATCTAAAGTGTGGGAGCACTGAGGAGTCAAGGGTCTTTTTGTGGAAAAGAAACTGGGGTTAGATACAGGCAGACTTCATGCATGGAGGAAAGTTAGTTGAAGGAGGAACCCCAGGCCCAAGCAGAGCTATAACTCGTCCTTCCTCTAATTAGAAGGCACCTCAGCAACATGGAAGTTGTGCTGGCCCCTTTGCTCCAGAGAGAGACATTGTCTCTTCGTTCCAAGGCTAGTCGTCATACAAACATCCTTGAAAGGATGGTCTGGAATAAAGGCAGTCAGTGTCTCTGCTGTAAGAGATGCAGAAACATAGCAGGCACATGCAAAGTGGTCCCCCAAAATAGTTGAAATCAACATTTGTTTGTCTTATTTTTCCTTTAACTTATTTCTATCCAAGGTATTTCATTTTATTCATCCTTCTAGTGGAATTAGAAGCACTTCTTAATGTTTGGGACTGATTCAATTATATGGATCTATGATAATTATTGAATTTAATTCTCCATTTATTTATTTAAGAATTACATTTCACCTTGGGTAAATTCTGTCCACATCCTTTGTCGTTTATTTATTCTACTCTAAGGCGAGAATATGCTGCTTAGTGTTAAAACTACAATCTTAAACCTCAGAAATAATGTCTGGCCACAGCTGCCCAGGCCGGGCTGAGCAACTGCTGTTGGAAGGGTTTCTGGGACAGGGGCCCTGCTTACCCTGACATTCCCAATCTCATCACTTACCCGGAATTCAAGAACTCACCTTCTTTCTTTGCCCAATGTTGGATGAGGACAGACATTATAAAAATATACATAAATCCAGATGCTAATAAAGATGAAATACTTACATAGGTTTTACAAGAATTGCCAAAGATCAGAGAAAGTGAAATGTTTCTGTGGTTTAGAAGAGTTTACATACCCTAACCAAGAGTATGAAGTGAAAATTTGAAAAGGCATAGTTATGCATACAAAACAGACCTTTCCTTCATGATAATAGAACTAGGATATATTTTTTTAAAAAAACATTTATATATAAAGTCCCCATTAAAACGTACAATCTATACGTCATATTGTTTTGGTACTGGAGTTAGGATTTAGATAAGGAAAGTTTCTTTTCTTTTACTTATATGGTCCAGAAATCCAACGGACACAAAAAGGTATAGAGTAAAAAACATCCCCTCTCAACCCTGTCTCTATCCACTCTATAAAAATTTTTATTAGTTACTTGCACATATTTCCCAAATGAACCAAACATAATTTCTGAGTCATCTACCCTCTAATATAAAAGCTACATAGGTTGCTCTGCCCTTGCTTTTTACACTTAAAATTATGCCTTGAGATTTTTAGCCCCCTACACTTATACGGAGCCATGACTTTGATTTAACACATCAGAATATACTCCTGAAGAGTTCATATCTTTGGGGACATAATTGCGTATGTCTGGAAAGTTGTAAAACATAGAGAGGGTTCTCACAGTACAGAAAATCACCAGGTACCTGCCAAATGATTAACAAGGATTTTATTACCACAGTTACAGATGATAATCTTCTGCATGTCTCAACTGTAATTACATGTTATTTTCTTAAACTTATATCAATTACAGAAAAAAAAGTTCAGCAAATTTATCCTTATCTGGAAGCTTTATTCAGAAACTACTAGTCATCAACCCAAAGGAAGATAAATTAGGTCCCATTTAGTTAGAATAGCACAGTAGTTAACAACAGGGTTTAAATTTAGACAGTCCTGGGTTTGAATCCCAGTGCTGTTGCCTAATGTGGTCAATTCTTCCCTCTCCATCTTTGGAATGCTCTAACACAGACAGAGTATTTCCCTGATTAGTTGACTTTGAACTTGCTATGATGGTGGAATGTAAGTTGCAAGTAACAATTTGTCACTTCCCATCATGCAGTTGTGCTCTCCCTTGAGCTCCTTCCATTCTGCATGAGAGGAGTAGGACTCAGACTGTACACCTTTATTTCAGAAGAAAAAGGTACTCAAGGAAGACTTGAATCCAACCAGGAGTCTGGATACAAGCCCCGCTGACCCCAGACAAGCACTGCTTATGAGACAAGTCTAGTCAAACCAGCTCATTCAAAGTTAGTCCACAGATTCATAAGCAAAAAATAACCTGAAAATCTCTGAGATTTTTAGGTTGCTTTTGCTGCAGCAAAAGCTGACCAAAAAAGTACTAACTGTGTAACTTTAGAAAAGTTCCTCGAACTCTCTACACCACCATTTTTTCATATGGAAAGTAAATATAATAATGATATTACACAATTTATAGAGTCTTAAGGATAAAAAGCGATAGCAGGCAAAGTGCTTAGCATGAGACCTTGCATGTAGTGAATGATCAATAAATGATCAAAATGTGATCAACAATCCATAAAACATGGGGACTATAATTAATGACACTGTACTCAGTATTTGAAAGTTGCTAAGAGAGTAAATGTTAAAAGTTCTCATCACAAGAAAATAACATTTTGTAATTATGTATAGTGATGGATGTTAATTAGACTTCCTGTCGTAATCATTTTGCAATATATACAAATACTGAGTCATTATGCAGTACAACTGAAACCAATACTATGTTATATATCAATTACACCTCAATTTAAAAAAAAAAGAGTAACAATCCCTACTCAGACTATAAGGTCCATGGGGGTTTTTCCTTTTATAGTTCCTGAAACAGGACAGTGCTTAATAAATTCTCTTGAATAAGCAAATCAATGTATCAGTGAAGTAAAGTTGCTCTGCTATGAAGAAACACCTTATTTTTCTCAAACAGGGTCATATGTTCAGTCAAGGGTTAATTTAGATCACACCTTGTAAAACATGGGAAGCAGGTAACTAGTAGACAACAGAGTGATCTGAGAACAGCATTGGTACAGCTACTCAGGGGCTATTTGGCATCATGGAAAGAGCTCAGATTCGGAGTCCTAGACCTTGAGCCAGAACATGTCATTTAGCACTCATGCCATTTAGATGAATTACTAGGATTTGTAGGTAGCATCTTTTAAAATAAGGATGGTACTTATTTAAAAAATTTAAAGAAATAGTTTCCAGGGACCTATGAAGGTCATAATGAATCTTAGACTGCTCCTTCTCTGGAAATATTCTTACAGCAACAAAGAAAATAGTGGGAATATTTTGGACATAACAATATAGATTTTATGTTATTTTATTGTGCTTTAAATCATAATTCTCAAGTAGTTATGTCAAATGCACTATTTTATAACCTTCCTAATCTACTGATTTAAAATGAAGTTCTTATTTAAAATTCACTTTAATGTTTTCTCTTAGACTTTATTTAGTAGTTCTATACATAATGTACTTAAACTAAAAATGCACTTTTAATTTCAGGGAGTTTTAAGGAAAATCATAATTATAGAGAAAGATTTAATTAAAGCCCTGGATGTTCAAAACTCCCCAGAGAATAAAATATGGCTAAATATATTTATACTCTGTTTTCTTACCAATGTATATGAGCTCTTCTGTGAAATAAAGGTAATTGCTTTTTCTGAATTTGCCTATCAAAATGCTATTGGCCTACATTAAGCAGTTTTTTGAGAAGTAGACCTATAAGACTTATAGCTGTGTTATGTGAAAGGAAGTTATTGAGGACATTCTTCAAAAATATTACAAGGTGTCATTCTTAGGGCAAACCCTCAGAAAAATTCCTTTCTGGTTTTGGCAGCAACGTGTATGCTTCACTTGAGTAGTCAATAGACCTTTAAAGTACAATAACTGGAAATTGGGTAACTGTCTAGGTTTTTTCTTGTTACAATGATTGGTAGACATCTAAAGCACAATTTGTGACTTGCCCTCCACCACAAAAAAAATTATAGTACCAATTCTTGATGGTAAACATAAAGGATGTTGCTATGTTCTGAATGTGTGTGTCCCCTCCCTCCAAGATGATGGTACTAAGAGGTAGGGGCTGCGGGAGGCTAGTATTAATCATTATGAATGGGATTAGTGCCCTTATAAAAAAGGCCAAGAAAGCTCCCTTGCTCTTTCAACTTGTGAGGTCACAGTGAGAAGATAAACATCACCTCACCGGATCTGAATTTGTTGGTACCATTATCTTGGACTTCAAGTCAACAGAACTGAAGAAAGCAAATGTTTATTGTTTATAAGCCACCTGGTTGATGGTATTTTTGTTAGAGTAGCCCTAAATGATTAAAAGAGATTGTGCTATGAGAATGTATATATTAGCCTTTGACCTTGATTAAATACATACCCTCTCCTGGCTTTACTTTATATACTGTGTGTAAGTGTGGAAATATCTAAAGATTGAACATAGTATAGTTAGAAATTTCTAAATATATCTTTAACAATTACCTCATAGATTATTAAGATTAAGATAAAGCATAAATTCACTTATTAATTACATTGAAGTATATTATCTTGGTCATTAAATTTTTTCCATCTTCTCCTTTCTGATTTCAAGTTCATTGAGTTACACCTCCAGAGATTTGATATTCATATATATTTGCTCATTTTAACAATGATTGCCTTTTACAATGTTTATCATTTTGATTTACATGTTATTTACTTTGGCATAGAAATGTTAAATAGAAAATGAGATGATGAATGAAGAATGCCCTAGTTTATGAACTATGAAGCTAATGACAAGGAAGCCACACTGATGTTAACACACACACTTCAGCTGTATGTTGCACAAACCAGGTGAGAGTTTTAATAATGGTTTCTTCCAGATCCTGGCATATGTTTGGCAATAAGATTCTCTAAACAAAGTACTAGTAAAGAGATCACATTGTCAAGTAATGACCATATAGAAACCAACTATGAAAATAAACCTGACATATTTGACCCCATGGTTCAATAGAGTTACTTTATTAACTAAAAGGATTCTAAACAAATGGAAGCATATACCATGTTCATGGATTAGAAGAATTAACATCACCAAAACATCCATACTACCCAAAGCAATTTATAGATTCAATAAAATCCCTATTAAAATAACAGTGACGTATTTCACAGATATAGAACAAACATTTCAAAAATGTATATGGAACCATAAACAACCCCGAATAGCCTCAGCAATTTTGAGAAAGAAGAACAAAGTAAGAGGGGCCACAATACCTGATATCAAATTATATTATAAGGCCACAGTAATCAAAAACAGTCTGATACTGGTATAAGAACAGACACATAGATCAATGGAACAAAATAGAGAGCCCAGAAATAAACACAAGCCCTACAGTCAATTAATATTCAACAAAGGGGGCAAGTGGAATAAAAATAGCCTCTTCAACAAATGGCATTGGGACATCTGGACAGCTACATGCTAAAAAAAGAAACTTGACCACCAATTTATACCATATACAAATATAAATTCAAGATGAATAAAAGACTTCAATGTAAGTCATGACACCATGAAAGTCCTAGAGGAGAATATAGGCAGGAAAACCTCAGATATTCCACATAGCATATTTTCACCAATATGTCCCCTAGAGCAAGGGACATAAAGGAAAGAATAAACAAATGGGCCTTCATCAAATTAAAAAGCTTCTGCACAGCTAAAGAAAACATCGGCAAAATGAAAAGGGAACCTGTATGGAAAAACATATTTGCAAATGATATATCAGACAAGGGTTTGACCTTCAAAATATATAAAGAACTCACATAACTCCACTCCAGAAAGACAAATAATCCGATTAAAAAATGGGCAAAAGAGATGAACAGACACTTCTCCAAGGAGGACATACAGAAGGCCCAGAGATATATAAAAGAATGCTCAATGTCAATGGCCATCAAAGAGATGCAAATTAAAACCACAATGAGATACCACTTTAGAGTAGTCAGAATAGCTGTCATAAACAAATCAACAAACAACAAGTGTTGGAGAGGATGTGGAAAAAAGGGAACCCTAGTATATTGTTGGTGGGAATGCAGACTGGGGCAGCCACTGTGGAAAACAGTATGGAAATTCCTCACAAAACTAAAAATGGAACTGCCTTTTGACCTGGCAATTCCCCTGCTGAGATTATATCCTAAGAATCCTGAAGCACAAATTCAAATGAACCTATGCACCCCAGTGTTCATAACAGCACAATTTACAATAGCCAAATATTGGAAGCAACATAAGTGCTCATCGATAAATGAGTTGATCAAAAAACTATGGCACATTTACACAATGAAATATGATGCAGCAGAAAGAAAGAAGGAGCTCCTACCCTCTGTGACAGCATGGATGGAACTGGAGAGCGTTATGCTAAGTGAAATAAGCCAGGTGGTGAAAGACAAATACCACATGATCTCACCTATAAGTGGAACCTAATCAACAAAACAAACAAGCAAGCAAAAATATAACCAGAGACATTGAAATTAAGAGCAAGTGGACAGCAACCAGAGGGAATATGGGGGATAATGGGAGGAAAAGAGGGAAGGGTTTTCAAGGAACACGTATAAAGGACACATGGACAAACCCAAAAGGGGTAGAATTGAGGGTGGGAGGTGGGGATGGCTGGCATTGGGGGGAATGGTGAATGGAAAATGGAGATAAATATACTTGAGCAATAATAAAAAAAGAGGAAAAGAAAAGAATTATATTGAAAGTAAAAAGATTAATAAAATAACATTGAGTACAAATATAATATAGAAAAGGATAAATAAGTCCAAAGAAAGAGTAATATCATTAAAGTAGCAAAAACATATGCAACACCATAATAATTATATCTGAATGATTAATGTGGGTACTGGTTAAATATCCTATCAAAAATGAGACTTTATCTTATATTTGTCATAATATCAAAGGCAGAGAACTGTATAGTTATATAAACAAAATGCTCCTACTAAAATAATAAGCTTTAAAGAAACTATGATCTTTTTAAGACAAGATTTATCTGAGAAATAGTTGTAATTCTCTTCTCAGGATTCCTGTAAAATCTTGAGTCTCAAAATAAATTATGGTTGGTCAAACTGAATATGGCTTACATTATCAAATAAAGTGGGCTGTCACAGTGCATCTGTTGTTCCCACTTTTCCAGGGCCTTTGAGTTCCAAAGTTGACCAATAAGAGAGAATAGCTACCTTAAATTCATTTTAATGTCACAGATGATGTAATATTAGATTAAAAGGATGAAGTCTTCTAATTGTCTTGTTTTCACACTTGTGTATCAAGAACTTCAGTGATTAATGCTAAGAAACCTTGAAACTTGAGTTATCTTTCCCAAGGAAAACAACATCTAAATTATCATTTCCTGAAGGAATTCTAACAGTAATTCATTTCTGTACTGTGGTCAAACAAAATTGCAGTTGTAAACTCAATTTTGCATAAGATATGTGAGTAGTTCAATTATGCTTATAAAAAAACCTGGATCACTAATTTTCTAGCAGTTCCGAGTTGACAGAATTATAGTCTCTTCATAGTGTCTAACTTTGATGTTCTCCTTTATTTTATTTTTTCTTGACATGATTATCTTTTGCCCAGGTATTTTGGGGTTATTACTAACTTTAGATTTACAGTCACAGCAGATGGTTGAAAAGAAAAAGATAAATTCACGAATTCTATAAATTTGATGTCTTACAGTGTTGTTTAACACTATTAACTGAAGTCACTCTACTGGTGTCTACCTTTAGTCACATATAATCTATCTAGAAGTAGCTATACCCATAATGAATCCATTATTAACAACTTTGGCTGGCATTTAAGACCACACAGAAGGTCATGCTAACCTCTCAAGCCTGATCTCACTACTGCTGTGTGTGTACATTGGCCTTGAGTAACTGAGTAACTCATTATTCTCTGACTGAGCTGCGCAATTTCCTCCTTGCATGGCCCTTTGTTCATTGAGACAATATTCATTTATTAAGTACCAAGAATTGTGTTCCTCGTTGGAGCTGCAGTAAGGAGCACGGAATTCAAAATTCTTGTTCTAATATTTTAGTGGAACTTTCAAATAAGGAAGTAGCTAATTACAACACCGTGGGATGTGTTTTTTCTCTCTTCCCTGATGCCCTTTCTTGTTCCATTTCAGCAGCAAAAATACTAAGCATTTCTCAGAAGTAACCTCAAATAAAACTTCTACATAAAGCCTTTGTCATACAATAGCTCCTTTATTGCTAATTTGTGGAATCACTGAATTATTGTCGGAGGGCACTCAGTACCAGATTTTGCTTCCTAAGTGGTGTCCCAGCATAATTATTTTGCACTTTGAAAATATTCAAATATTTGTCTGGCTTTTATTTTTAATGTTATTGTGAACCACAGATTTCAGAATTTCTCCTTTAGGAATGTTGGCATGCTTGCATTTTGATGGAGCTGCTATTCAATTCTAGAGAAAAGCGTAATATTTTACAAACTTTAAGTCAAGGTTTAAAGTATCTTTGTAGGTAAATTCAAAAGTCCCCATCTAATAAAATTCATATTAGTCCAGAATATTTGTGTTAGTCTTACTTTTATTCTGACCTCAACAGAATTTATTGTATTTTTTATGTTTCAGTGCTCTCTTTTTCTCCATTTGTAGCATTGGGGCTACTATAGGTTTCTTAGGGAATTCTTCTCAGCACGGGCAACAACATACTTTTTATCTCAGAGTTCTTTGACTTGTACGAGCTCATCTTGAATGTTCAGAGTGTAACACAAATCACTAGTTAAATACTTTTTGGTAAAGCACAGCATAGGGAATATTGCCAATAGTATTGCAATAACTGTGTATAGAGTCAGGTGGGTACTAGACTTGTCAGGATGATCACCTCATAAATTATATAAATTTCTACTCTGCTGTACACCTGAAAATAATATTGTATGTCAACTGTAATTGAAAAGATTTTTAAATTTTAAATCACATTGGCATACTGAAGAGACCGGTCAAGTTGCCGAAAAAAGAAGAAAAGGAATACTTGTTGGGCGTCAATCCTACTTTAGTCTGCCTCCACGAAGAAGGTGGAAGTTGAAACTTCTGGTTCATGTCCTAAGTAAACACTTTATTTTTTTTTAAATACTGACATTTCACTGATACTCAGTCTTGCCTCCACATGAATGAGTATTAACCTGGGCATCTGCTTAGTTGGTGCCACAGAATCACTTTGCTTCCATTTCTTGAAAAAGAGAATAACCTTAAATTATCAATAACTCAAAAGTGGGAAATGTTATTCCTGGAGGATTTTCTGACGAATATGCAATCATCAGTCTCTATTGTTATCCTTCGGTAAAGCAAATGGAGAATTCTAGAATTTTCTTTATTTTAACTAGGCTTCATCATTGGCCTTATTCAATAATATGGAAACCATCTTAGGAAAACTGACTTTTGACATGCTTTAGGGATGCCATTGAAGTTTAACACTGTCCCACTGTCTACCCTTTATGGGGACAGATGGCCACAGTATCCCATCTGTCGGTAAATCTGTGTTCTTCTCAGCAGCAAGTTGCCTTTCATCTCACAGAGGCAGTAAGTCCAATGGTCCAGGGTGCATGCTTTGCAGCTAGACAGGCTGGGTCCGGATCTTGTGGCCACCCCTTACATGCTGATGACTTTGTTTCCGCCTTTGTGAAATGAGTACAAAACTAGTTCTTACCTTGTAGGACTGTTGAAAATATTAAATTATTTTAAGTAGACAAGGCAGCTGTAAAAATCTCTGACACAGAGTGAGTGGGTACTCCCTGTTAGCTGTGATTCTTCAGAGAATGATATATTTTGAGGTTGATTTTTTTCCTATTTTCTGGCACCTAGGAAGAGTAGCGCCAAATGTTTTGCCTCTGACACTTTGTGAATAGATATAAAATATTCTACTTCTTTTTAAACTTTTTTTCTCTTTGAATCTATAATCATTTGTTTAACTTTGTCCTCTATTTGTTGTATTACACATTACTGCACAAAATTGTATGCCCCAAATACAGCGTGGAACAAAACAGGTTTACACTTGTGAGTATATGAAACACATAGTTTATTCTTGTGTCATCATTTATTAATGATTGTATTATTTTCCACATGAGCAACTGACTACGTATTAGAAATCAGACTTATTTTAATACCAATACTTTTGCCCCACCCTGTATACTGGTGAAGTTAGGGAGTATAAGAAAAGTGTGTACATATAATACATTTTCATTTAAATCTTTTGCTACTTCAAGACAAAGTCTTTGGAAGTAGGATTGAAAGAGGGAGTAAAAAGGTTTCTATAAATGTTCTTGTTTTTGATTTGCATTATAACTTGTGATAATATATAATTTTTGTTTACTTTTTTGTAGTCTTGTTATTGTTGCTCATATTGCACATTAAAAAGATGTATGTATTGAATTTTCTATATTCTTTTATGGAGTCTTTTTCAATTCTAATAAAATATAATTGTACATTTTCTCACTTCATGTTTGGGTGAGCTGCCTCATTTTTCTCCAGGCCAGGCTTAAGGGCCAATTTTATCATCTACACTTAAAATATTTTTTTTAGTTGCAAGTAATAAAAAACCAAGTCACACAGACTTAAATACTAAAGATAATTTTTCTCATCACATAACTTCAAATTCCAGAGGGAGATCGTTTTTCCAACAAGGTTGGGTCAGGCCTTCTGCTGTCTTCAAACATTTTATCAAGTCCACTTCTGTGGTTCAGCTTATCCACTGCCTGACTTCCCTCGTGACCCTCAAGTGGCTCCCAGCAGCTACCAACCCCCATGTTCAAGGGCCTCCCCACACCTGACAGAAAAGCAGCATTCCTGAGGTTCTCTCTGACTGGAAATACTCAGACCATGTACCCCTAAAGTAATCACAGGGCCGAGGGAGAGAGTTTTATCCTGACTGAATCAGCAAACCAACGCCATCTCAGACACTGAGCAATGCAGCAATCCCACTCAAAGGGCGTGGGGAGGGGGATAACAGAGGCTGAGGAAATGATCTTGGGACAGCAAATCAATTTATACATCACTGCTGTTTTTGAGTTTTGAGCTTGTGACATAAAACCATTTAGAGTAACAGACAAAGCCATAATTAACTGTTAGAACTAAGGGCAAATCACTGGGTTATCTGCTTGATTCCTTTATTCCTTTATACAATGGAATTTTGCTGAAAACTCTAGACAGGCAATAAAATCTAAGCCTTTAAGACACAAAGTGTCCAATAACTGGCTATGGTACAGTGGTGGCAACGGTGAGTGTAAAAAAACAGAACCTAGAATGCACACCAGTGTTTGTCCAGTAGGATCAAAACTTCCCCCACCTCCACTATGAGAAGCATCAGAGCTTCGCTTTACTCTCTCCTTCACAACTTTGCCCTGGGATCCTCCCTGAACTGTGCAGCTTCTGTTATAATTCAAGCATATTTATGATGATTTTACTCAAAACATAGTTTTAACTTGTTTTATGTACTTTCTGCAGATCCAAATAAATAGATCTTAAAGTATGTTACAAATCAACCACTCCCTAATAGCATTTCCTAATTATTGAAACAAGTGACTATGTATTAGAAATCAGACTTATTTGAATACCAAGTTGATGGGTGGTTTCAATACGTGATTGTTTCTATTTTCACACATTAATTTCTGGACAAAACAAAATATAATATCTTCTGGAGTATGTATTTGCCTCAAGGACAAATGGCAATTTATTTCCTAGCCTGCTCAGCTTCTCCTACAGATCTAAGCCTCATTATCTGAAGGCAATAAATTAAAGCTTGATTAATCAGCACTGTTAGAACATATGAATTTACTTTTCTAAACATAACATTTTCTAAAGTCTGAGGGCCAATGATCCATGGATCTTAATGAGTGATTTTTCTGGATATTCTCAGAGAATTGCATGTCAATTAAAACAAAGTAAAATGGAATCATTATTCATTAATACTTAACAAGAGAGAAACATGCATATAATTTTTAATGCTCATATTAAATTGGTCAGTTTCATAGAAATTATTTCCTTTCCCTCTAAATTAGTGAGTTTTTGTCTCAAGAAGAAGTTGTCTCTACAGGCTGCTGCAGTGCACAGTGCTATGTTCTGGGTGCTTTTTCGGTTTCTCTTATTAACAGCCAATAAACACGATCAACTCTAGCAGATGCTCTCATACTTTATACTACTGTTACATTCCACTTGCTCAATTCAGTGTTCCAGATCAAAGTCTACTGTTGATTAAACACATGGATACCAGGGTCACCACACACACATTTATTTATAATCTTCAACTTTAATTTCCAGTCTTGGTTTTCTGTTTTATATCCCACCTATGAGTGAAATCATGTCGTTTTGGTCCTCTCCCACCTGACTTATTTCACCTAGCATGCTACTGTCAAGATCCATCCAGGTTGTCACAAACGGCAATATTTCATCATATTTTATGGCTGAGTAGTATTCCATTGTGTCTATGATTTCCACTCCTATGTGGGATATAAAACAGAAAGAAACAAACTCATAGACACAGGAAGCAGTGTGATGGTTATCATAGGGGAAGAAGGGTTGCGGGGGATGAGGCGGGTAGAAGGGGTCAAGTACATGGTGATGGAAGGAGAAGAGATTTAGGTGGTGAGCACAGAATGCAATCAATATACAGATGATTTATTATAAAATTGCACATCTGAAACTTATATAATATTGTTAACCAGTGTTATATTAATAAACTTAATTAAAAATAAGTTCCACTCTTGGAATAAAGATGTTAATTATGGGATTCTTTTCTGTTCACATCACTGATTGAATGACATGTGTGATGAAAGTTTACATTCATTTCTCTTTTTACAGCAGCTAATGTAATGTGGGATTGCAGTACATGGCAGATGTACAGAATACTCTGACAAATGGCTTCCCTTTCCACAGAATTTTATAATACAGAAAGACCTTTGTTGGATAATGACAATTTTAATTCTTCTCTCCTATTTACTTTATTGTGTATTGCTTTATAAGTATTAAGTGGATCATTACAGCAAGGGATGCTAACGAGAAGCCTGACTTGATCGTAGCCAGTTTTGTACAGTATTTGTTAGCACACATTTTGGCCAAAGAATGAAGTATGTTATTCACCCATTATAATACGTATGATGTAACTTGAACTTTTACTTTACTTCTGTTGAGATTTTCTTCTCATTTTATGTAACTAAAGATAATCAATATGGGATTTTGAAACATGGAACATCATGGGGTAGACTATTAAATTTTTATCAAAATACAAGTAGTTAATTAAACATGTTTTAAAAGCTTAACCTCACATGTAATTGGAGAAATGCTAATTAAAAACAACACATCATTTTTAATCCATCGAATTGCAAAAAGTGATGGTCATGTGTATTTTTATAAGGGTTAAAATGGCATCTACATGCTACTATAAAGGTTAAGTAAAATTTTTATAAAGCTAAAAAAATTAAACAGCATACTGATCCTATTCTCAAAGCCTTTTCCCTAATTCATCAGGGTAAGGTATTTTTTCATTCTATTTCTTGTTTTCCCCACTGACTTTAAAAAAAATTGTTGTTCAAGTACAGTTGTCTCCATTTTCACCCCACCACAGCACCCTGCCCCACCCATCCCTACCTCCCCCACCCATCCCCATCTCCCACCCTCGAACCTACCCCTTTGGCTTTGTCCATATGTCCTTTATACATGTTCTTTAATGGCCCTTCCCTCATTACCCCGTTTTCCTTCTGCCCCCTCCTCTCTGATCAGCTTCTTCTTTATTTCAATGTCTCTGGTTGTATTTTGCTTGCTTATTTGTTTTGTTGATTAGATTCTACTTATAGGTTAGATCATATGGTATCTGTCTTTCACTGCCTGGCTTATTTCACTTAGTATAATGCTCTCCAATTCTATTTCTTAAAAAAAAGAAAAAGAAATAATTTCCCTTTTGGCTTATAACTTTTTCTGTAGCTCATGAAATGACCTGATTTTGTAAATGATTAATCTCATGTTAAAAATATTTTTATAGGAGTAAATGATATGATATATAAAGGTCTCTTTTTTTTAGGAACTTAAGCATCCAGGCACAAACATATCGGCTTATGCAATTTATTCATGCTTGTATAGTGTAAAACATATGGGAAAGTTGCGCGATTTTCTGATTATACTTACTCTTTTTCTGAGTTGTGGCTAATTTAAAATTATTTTCCAAAAACAATTTGACCTGACCTGCCGTTCTGCTCAGTCTCATCCAGTTTTTATTTACTTCTGTATCCTTAAGATAGTCACCATTTTTTACAAGTTGCTGTCAGTTTACTCTATTTTGTTTATTTTAACATATGTAGCTCTACAGTTACCTGGCAATAGAAGACCTAAACATGAAACTCACTTCCACTTAGTAATTTCAAAACCACAGCTAAAAGAACCAGCATTTGTGGAGGATTGCCAGTAACTGTCCTTTACTTAACACTTTAGTATCTTTTGGATGGAGCCCCACTTGAGAGCTTAGCCTGGTTTAATCTTAGTGACCATTCCCACCTCTATACAATCATGTTCATTCTGTCCTGTGTTGATGTCATTGATCAATATTTAAAGGAACCTGGTAAGAAATAACTGTGGAACCCTTTTCCAACTCTTAGAAGACGGTTGATGTTTGTTATATTTCATAGTCTTCTATGTGGTCCCATAGAAGAAATTTCTTTCTGTCTCGATGAAGAGCATGATGATTCATTTCCACAAAGATGATTTCTTTTTATTAAATAAAAGTTAATCCAATAGGTAAGTATTTTATAACCATTCATTCAACAAATTTTACTGAGCATGCACTATATACTATGCACTTTGCTGATATGAGGGATACAGCAGAGAACAGAATAGATGAACACATCCCTGTGACCAACTAGTTTTCATTGTCATGACTGTTCCCAGAAAAAAGAACACATGCATACACACAGACATTATACATATAGAAACACACATATATAAATATATATTATTTCATGCCTCTGTGGAATGGAGCTCATGTGACCATGGAGGCTAACAAGTCCCAAGACCAGAAGAACGAGTGGGCCACCTGGAGACACAGGAGAGTTGATCATTTATTCTAGTCTGAGGCCAGCAGGCTTAAAATTCATGAAGAATCTATGTTTTAGTTTAAGTCTGAAGGCTGGAAAAAAGCCAGTGTCCTAGTTTAAAGGCTGTCAGTTGGGAAGGATTCTCTGTTGCTCAGGGAGAAGAGTTAAAAAGGCCTTTAACTTACTGGACATGGCCCACTCATATTGTGGAAGGCAATCTGCTTGATTCACTGATTTAAATGTTAATCTCATCCAAAAACACCCTTACAGAAACAATCAATCTAGTTGACACACAAAATTAACTATTGCAACACTTACGAATTAAAGTCTATAACTTCTCAGACTTCTCCTTAGAGTTTCAAATTCACATATTCAATGGCCTCCTAGACATATCATTTGGGTGTTAGTTAGTAGACACCAAGAACATCATTTAGGACCAAGAAATGTAGACAACCAAACTGCCCTCCAACAGATGTCTGGATAAAGGAGATGCGGTACATACATACAATGGAATACTACTCAGCCATAAGAAAAGACAAAATACTGCCATTTGCGACGACATGGGTGGATCCTGAGCACAGCGTGCTGAACGAAATAAGCTAGATAGAAAAAGTCAAGAACCATATGATTTCACTGCTATGTGGGATATAAAACTGAAAACAGCAAATGAACAAATAAGACAAACAAAAACCCGTAGACGCAGACAACAATATGGTGGTTACCGGAGAGAAAGGGGGTGTAAGGGAAAGTAGTGAAGGGGACAAGGGGTCAAATGTGTGGTGACAGAAGGAGATTTGACTTCAGGTGGTGAACATACAATGCAATATACAGATGGATATATCATAAAATTGTACACTTGAGACCTATATGATTTTATTAATCAATGTCACACCAATAAATTTAAAAATGAGAAAACAAACAAATAATAGAGTAAAAAATGATTGCAAACCCTTGACTTCTATGAAAAGGTCCAGCGCCTCTCAGTGTTCTCCTTCTCTATAAATGGCACCATCCCGCACCCAGCGGCTCAGGCCAACCCCCTTTGGAATGATTCCTAGTGCATCTCTTGCTCAAAGCCCTTAGTAAATGTGACTATTGTTATTATGGCAAAGCCCATCTTTCTCCAGTACTGTTTCCCTCAATGCATTATTTATTGAAAACACAGCAAACTTATTAAAGAAGCAAATCTGGTGATGTTGAATTAACTACACCCCCTTCATTAACTTAATAGTTTTTAATAGCTCCCTATACCCTACAGAATGAAGTCATTTATTCTTAGTGTAATATAAAGGGCCTTTCATGAAGATTATCACTCCCATCTCATCTCTCATCATAATACACTCAAGCTCTTTGTGTCAGCCATCCACCTGTCCCTGGGCTCTTTGTATTTCTCTGAATGGGCCAAGCACTTCTGCTTCCAGGCCTTTATATTTGAATTTCTCTCTTCTTAGTGTGCCTACACCCATCTTCTCTACTCCATTCACTTTTGTCTTTCAGAATCCATACAAACACCACTTTTTCTGGGAATTCTCCCCAACCTCCTAAGTCTAAACTAGATGCATAACACTTTTCACACTTCGATAATTAGCAGTCTACTTGTCCATTTTCACTCTGAACTTTAAATTTCTTGTTAAGCAGAAATGAATGAAAATTCACATAGAAATCATCAAGCATAGAACTTGATACACATTAGGCACCCAACTATTCCAGAAGGAAGGAAGGAAATGAGAGAGTAAAAAAGAGAGTGTATAAAGTTCATAGGTTAAGTTTCTGCAGTTACAATTCTCTGTGGCAACTGGGAAAGCCATGGTCACCTAGGGTGCATAACAGGAGGATCCAACAGGAGGAAATACGACATGAATAGTGGAAGAAAGTTCTTTCCACCCAGGCTGTAAGATTCCCTGCAATTCTCCTATCCAATGAGAAGACCACTACCATTCCCTGAGTGGTGCTAATAATTTCCCTTTCGAATGAGACAAGGTCTAACAACATACCAAAATTCCAGGAAGAGAGCACTTAAGTAACATGACCCATGGATAGCCATGGACTTCCTTTATACCTCAGATGTTCGCCTACCAATCATCAGTCTACAGTGATTTTCAACCAGTGTGTTGTGAGAATTTTAAAAACACGCAGCCCTTGACTATGCAGTCAGAGGTATGGACCCCTTTTCCCTTAGATTGTCAAATTTAAAAAATGACAACAGCCAACATAACAGTAGCCATCTGGTGTGAATAACCTATCTTGAACCATGTGTTGCATAAGGTTGCATCTGATTGGTTAATTCTCAGTACCAGAATTCCTTATATAGATATATATGAATAAGCACCTCATTTTTTAAAAAGTCACAATGGAGCTAAAAGGGTAGGTAATTACTATTACTACATATTTTTTGTAAATCAATCAAAATTATACCTATTTTTGTCAGATCAGCAAAAATCCTTTTTGCTGTGTCATAGAATTTTAGTAATTAGTTTATGAGTGCCAAGAGATGAAAAATGTTGAAAAGCACTGCTCTGGAGGGGGGCACGATACCACAACAGTCAGTATCCCAAAGTTTGCCTCACTTCCCACAGTAACAAGGACATCAGCCAATCAACTGATGGAAATATACACAAATTCTCACAATGATTAAAAATAATTTTCCAGGGGAAAGAAAGGTCTACCTAATTATCAATGCTCTGATGGTGTCCAGAAGCAACATCTACTTCTTTAATCATTTCTGATTAAACTTATTTATTCTTAAGTACTAGCCTTAATGACAAAATGTGAAAAATTGTCACCATTAAATAATTGTATTACAGTGTACTAGGTATCTGTTGCTATAATAAAAATTACCACAAACTTACAGCTTAAAACAATAAACATTTTTTATCTTACAGTTTCTGTACATTAGAAAATTGGAAGTAGCTTACCTGAGTAGTTCTGGTTCAGCATCGCTCATGAGGCTGCATGGCAACTTGCAGTTACTGAAGGCTTGACTGGGGCTGGAAGATCCACTCCCAAGACGGCTCACTCACAAAAAAATTCACAGTCAGGTCCTTGCCGGCTGTTTGCAGGAGGCCTCAGATCCTTGCCACATGGACCTCTTCACTGGGCTACTTAAGCTTATGACATTCCCTGAGAGTAAGTGATGCAGGAGAAAGAGCAAGAAGGAATGCCTCAGCCAGAATGCCTTTTTTGACCTACTATAGCAAATGGCATATAGTTATTTCTACTGTAATCTATTCACTAGAGGCAAGTCACTAAGTCCATGCTACACCCAAGGGAAGCAGAATTAAGCTCCACATTTTAAAAGGAGGAGTATCAAAGAATTTGTAGGCATATTTTAAGCACATATGGATAATATTAAAACAATATTTTTTTACTTAACATAAATGCATAGTATTTCAGCTTCATTAAGTCTTCTTTTGGAATGAAACCATGAAATGATAACATATATTCTATGGGAATACTTAGACTCCCAAATGACACTTTGAAATAACTCCTTTATAATGTATCTCTGCCTCTATTTGCAATGAGTGATAAGGGGAAAAAAGTGCACAGCTGTTTCCTCTCTCTCCTCAGACTAAAAAGAAAGCATCAAATCCATTCAGCACTCTATGCCTCTGTTTACTTCTCAGGGTTTCAAATATCCAGATGAGAAGAGTAGTCATTTGATAGTGAAGGCAAACACATAAATAGTAACCTGTATGAGACTTTCCATCGGTATGCTTGTTGAAGAAAGGCAGGAGTATACTTGTGAAGATTTTTACCCATCACTTTCTGCTTTCTCTTTCTAACTCACCCCTTCCCATATCCTCTCTTTTCTCCTTTATTTTTTCCCTCTCCTCTCCCTTTCACTGGGAACCAAGATTTCAGCTGACATACCCAACAGAAGGGTAGTAAGCTAGGATTTCTGAGCTGAGCTTTTAGCTGGCCTCAGACTCCTTACTTTGTTCATATAAACTAAGCAATTTGCTTATTGTCCCCTCCATTTATCTAGCCCCTGGGGGCATTTTTCTTTTAACTATTGGTAAGTTCTTTGCAGGTCAGGGTCCTGGTGGAAACTCTGATCCTTGCACTCTTCATAGCAATCGCAACACAGTTTGCTTTCTACCCGTATGCTATTGTCTTCAGTCCTCTCATTCCTAACAGTATCGAGGAGCTTAACTCTTAACAGCATCTCCTCCAAACTACTGCCTAACATAACTGTCTGGCGGGATTATGACCTTTATGTATTATTATAGCCACTCTAACATATCAGATTCTCTAAGCAGCTTGATCCCTACCTCCTCTGTCTGCTGCCATGTTTCTGATTTTTCTACTTTAGTAACTGTAGGCCTTTACTCATTCCAAGCATCCGAAAGTTGGAATCTTTCATGTTCACCCTAGCAGCAGATTAGTTGTATCTGCCAGAATGCTTGTCAGGGCATTAAAACCCATATCACAGGGAAGTACTTCCATATGGATAAACTCCCCTAATCTGACTTTGCTTTTCTTGATGCAGCATTCTTACGATACAGACTCATATATTTTCTGCATGGTGGATTCATGTTAGGGCTCAGTCTCCTTCAGTATGAGATCCCTTTCCTCCCCTTTTCATGCCCATAATGTCCCTGGCCAAATATGTTCTGTAAGTTTACCTTAGTCATTGGTCTGGTGGCCAGGAGTGGAGAGGAGAGTAGGTCCTGCTGGGTTAGCTGTTGACCTGCAAGGCAGAGGCCTCTACATCTGCGGCACCCTCTTCAGCTGAGGGAGGAGCATTAATTTAATTGGGAAAGAATGGGCTAATTTTGAAGGCACAGAAGGTTAAGGGGCCGATAGGCACTTAAAAATTTTAATACATTAATTCAGAGGTCTCTATCTCAAGTCTCAGGGGCCCCACTCAAACTCCAAAATGGACCTGACCTTGACAAAGTAGACTTGAATTCTCAGCCAACTTCAGATTTCCATATACTTCCCTTTTAATTAAATCCCAGAACTGTTATTTAGCTTTGCTGGGTTGCAGAGGATGAAAGACTGTTTGTGCTGTCTAAGAGGTCCTCTGGTTTTCACACCTGACTTGAATTGGTGATTAATCACCCCCAAACATTCATTAACTTTCTCCAATGCTTGATTGCCTTCAGCATTAGCCATCTACCGTCAGAGTTTGTATAAATAATTTTGATCCCAAACCTCTTAAAAGTAAGACATTTCACCTACCATTGCATCCTCCTATACTCAAAGCTCTTTGCACTAATAAAAAATTAAGCAATTGCTCAAGTACAGCACAGGTAATACGGTTCTCACTTCCAGCCAACCAGTGGGCAATCCAGCCAAAGTGTGATTTCGGAGTGTGCTTCCTCAAACCACTTGTGCTGCCAAATGTCATGTTAAGTTCCCCCAGGAAATCAGCTCTGAAACAGGTTTGCATGCATGCAGTTTCTGGGGAGATTTCTCCGAAACACACTCTCCAAGGAAATGAGGGAAGCTGGACTGAGTAGAGAGAGAAAGGCCGGACTATAGTGCAGTTGCCACAGAGACCTCATCCACTTCCTCAGGGGGCTCTGGAGCTAGAATAGACAGTCTCAACTGTTCTAAACCCAGGCAAGGAAGCCTCGTCTGTACCTCTATTTCAGCCTGTCATTGGCGTGGGCTGACCTCTCCAGCAAGCAGCCCAACCTTTAAGAGCCTTGGGGGTTACTGAAATGGAACAGAAATCTTGGAGGGACTTACCTGTGAGCTGTTTTTAGCCAATACACCCAGCAGCTGAGCAAATGAGAGCTCCTTGGGAGGATGGGGAGGAGACAGATCGGGATCACGATAGTAAATCACTTCATCTGCTATACTATGCTCCCTGTGGGAGGCACAATTAAAGTACCAGAAAACTGAAGTAAGGAGTAAGAAAGCTTTGTAAATAAAGGATAATGTGACATAGATGTTGAAAAACCACAAGCTTTTCTTTTTTTGGTGAATAATAGCAAATAGTTCATTTGGACTGAAACAAAAAATGCAATGAAAGGGTATAAGTAAATAAAAAATGCTAGAAACATAGTGGGTATAAGCGGGAAAGAAGTCAATTGGACCAACCTGTGAGGGACTATGGTTAACAGAGAAAGAACGTCAGGCCCTATTTACGAGTTGATAGGAACTGTTTTTTGATTTGATGACATAAACATTACTGAGTTGAAGATGACATAAAACATTTTCTGATATTGTAATATTTAGTCTATTCATCACTCAATTTCAGTCTATAACATATTTTTACATACTTTAAAAGGTATTTCCAACAGTTTTACCTCCTCCATTTCCTCTCTTTTGGTATACTGTATACATTGCACACTTCCTTTAGTAGCAGAAAGAAAGAACTGAGCTCCTAGTGGGGTTGTAAAAAATGGATTTGCATAGAAACAGCCTAGTAGGAACAATGTATTTGACAGTTTTGAATACGCAATAACGTGTGATGATTTTCATATTGTTCTTCAATTATCTGAGAAGTATAAAAACCATTACTCGAGTCATTAAAGTTAGAATGAACGTTAGGGAATTCACTCTAGGCGGAAAGCGTTTCCGTTGGCAGAATCCTGAAACAGCTGATCTCATAATTATGTAACTCCTCATTTCTATTTAGCTAAACTTTATTTAAATTAATATGACTTTTGCCTGTTCCCTTGGAATTCCAACCTCCAAAAACATTTGGTAGCTTCACAGTTTAGTCTCACAAAGCACTTAACTAAATTTCTATGTCTTCTGATTCTGCTTTTAGTTCAGGTTGTGCTGACATGACTTCCTGCAACTCCATCACTTCTCTGCTTTACTTTGGAACAACTTACAATCAGCAATTTCTGAACATCACTTTCTAAAAGGTAAGAAAAGTGGTATTTCAACATTAAGTGCAAGAAAGGTAACAATGGCAGCAAGTTTACTTTGTCATGCTCTGTTTCTCATAACCAGGACCAAAGCATGACTGCAGTTGGAATGCCTTGACAAATCACCTGCTTACTTTACTTATATTAATAATAACACCAAATATGCCAGGACAAGGTTCTCAGGTTTGTCCCCCCCCATTTTCCTCTGGTGGGGGAAGTTTGCTATGCAGCATACTAGCATATCAGAGTTGTACTGTGAGAACTGTCTGTATTGACATATTAGGGAGAGAATACTTTGTGTTATGGCATTTTACTCTGAAGGACAAGGATATAACTTGCTGGTGAAATTGAAGTTGTTGATACAACTTTAAAGAATGAAAACCCACAAGAAGGGTTGTGGGAGTGTAGGGTCTGCCAAGTATATAGGCAAGTCTTTGATTTCAAGTCAGTCAGAAATAAATAATAATAAATGTTTACATGGTCCTCTAGACAGTGAGTGTACTTGTGATCAGCTACCAAACATGAAAGGTTATTTCTGGAGATGTTTTTCATCATGTGGGCATAAAGACAGAGTCACGCTTCAACTGTACATTGCTTTAAAGTCCAAGAATCATTTTCTCATATTTATCTCATTTGACCATTTTAATAATCCCATGATGATTCCACTGTATACGGATGAGAAAATTGAACCAAAACTACTCATCCAAGATGAAATAATTACTAAGTCCCAGCAGAATCATCTCTTCCAAATTGTGCTTATTTCATTCTCCCATACTCTGTCTGATCTTTAAGGTTTAGTTATTTGATTTCCCTAAATTGTAAGTCAGTAAAAGGACATATCTCAGTTTCTTTTCTGCTTATACTTTGAAAAATAATTCTTAAAGAAATGATTTGGGACTTTAGGTCATATCTCTCATTTCAATATCAGAGACACAAAAGCCGAATCAAAATTTCTGTCTTAAAATGTGCTTTTGCACCATCCCAGGCACTGGGGATACAACAACAAACAAATGAGAAGTGGAAACAAATGAAGTGAAATGAGAAACTCCATAGGATCCCACATCACCTATGCCCTGTTCTTACCCAGTTGTGACTCCAATCATAATGTGAAGATGGAACGTGTTTCAAAACAGCTGGCCCGGATGTGTCAAACTTTTCAGTGTCATTAAAGGCTAGAAAAGGTGATGACTGTTTTGGGTTAATGGAGAAAAGAGATATGGCAACTAACTGCAATGTGTGACTAAACACTGAGTCAAGTAGGAAAAAAACCATTGTTGAGACAACTGATATTATTGCTCTGATATAAAATTGCCTGGGAGTGATGATAGCATATAGGAGAATACCCTTAGGAGTTATATGCAGAAGACTATAGAAGTGAAGCATCAAAACATCTGCAATTTACTGGCAAATGGTTCAGACAGGTTACATAGATATAGCTATAGGGAGAGATACACACAGGCATGTGCATGTGTATTATGTGTGTATTTAGGTGGACAGAAAGAAAATGTGGCTGAGAAGAGGCCAATGAGTCCAGGCAAGGGATGCTGCATGAGTGTTCTTTGCATTGTTCTTTTAGCTTTTCTGTTGGTTTGACATCTTTCTACATAAAGCGTGTCGCAAAAATAAAAACAACACCACAATAAATTTTTTTCCTGAACCGTTACATTAATTTTATTTGATTTATGAGAATTTGGTATAAATTATTAATAATACTTGGAACTTTGAGGAAGACACTACACGGTGCTGGATTCCTGTACAAAATGGCAAACTTTATGTCTTGGGAAACATTACTTTGCTTTGTTATGTCTAGAATGAGTATTAGACTTTCACTTTAGTAGTAAAAACAATCAATGAAAGATGGAAAGCAAAAGGAATACAAGAAGAAAAAGGAGAAAAGAAGAAAAAGCATGTTTCTGTGTTTCCACTTATTAGTCTTCTAGTTAGCTAAATTTTAGCCAGCTTTCAAATATCATCTCCAGCATCACTCACTGCAGATGGTCATAAATAAAGACTCATATCTTTCCCTCTTTCACTCTACCCTTGGGAACCTTTGTTCTCTCATGACATAGTCCATCCGATATTGGGCATGAAGTGAAGTGGTTAAAAACTCTATTTCCAGCTACTGTTTCTGGGGAAACCCTGAATGATATATACAGACATTTCTGGCTGGATGCTGGGTGTATTATATTACACTTCCTCTTCCAGCAATCCCACGGCATCTTTTTACCTCTTTTCATATGCCTGGCAGTTTGTGTTTTGTAACAGGAATGAAAGAAGAGGAAAAGCCCAGAAAAAGAAATGAGAGAATGGCTAGGGGGTTTGTTATCTGTTCCCTCTTCAGCCCTCTGGTCAGATCTTGACAAATATTACTAAGTGCTGAAATGCATAAGTTTTTAAAGCTCTTTAATAAAAAACCATATTTGGGTCTCTAGGGACCAGGAGGGCACAGATGAGGAGATAAGTGGTACAAAGGGAAAAGAGAGCCTCCCTTTTACCTCTGAATAGAACCCAGCACACTGCTGGCATCTTAAAAGAAAAAGTCTGGGAACACTGAGAGGCAGCGCTGTGGCCTGAACATCGGCATTTTCCTGATGGATGAGGGCATTCCAAGAAACTCTACAGGTAAAGAACAGGGAATAATGGAAACTGGAGCACACGAGAAAGAAGAGGGAATACACAAGTAGTTGGCCACAGCTAAGCGAATCATCTGTGGGCACAAAATAAGTGGTCCCTCTGCGGCCTTCCCTCAGAGGTCCTGCTGTCAGTTTGGGAGGGTTAGCTATAGAATACACTTTTGTGTTCCAGTGATGTCACAGGGCCAGAATCACAGCCCTGTGTAATGGCTGGGTCGTGTCTTTATCTCACAATCCCTACAGGAATTTTCTTGTCCCACCAAAATAAGCCTCCAACACCCTCCTATCATCAGAGAATACAAAGAAAGAAACCTTCTGGGAAAATGTCTCTATCCGAGAGCTGAAACACACCCACAGAATTCTAGTCAGGTTGGGACGACAGAGAGCTGCCCCCCCCAGACATTATTATTAACCAATTTAATAAGCATTCCTTATTTGGCAGAATTTATTAAAAGGAAAAAAACGCACCCACAGACATCACTAATAAAGCCTCCTTAAATAAAGACTGTACTTATAGCAGTTGAAAAGTCAAAAAGAAAGGACCTTCTGGGGGGTAACAAAGAAGGATCTCAAAGCAAGAAGCTGACATCCCAAAAGAGACAGAGAGACATGGAACATTCCAGAACATAAACCAGAAAATGAACTTGAAAAGCAATACATCATATGCCCTAAGGGTTAAGGAAAGATTCTCTACAAACAGACTCCCTGGTTTTGATTCCTAGCTCTGCCATCTTCCATGTGTGTGGCCTCAGGGAAGTTATTTAAACGAGTAGTGCCTCAGTTTCCCCATATGAAAAATAAATGTAATAGAAGCTGTCTCATGGTTTCTTGTGACAATTAAATGAGTTAATTTATCTAAACAGCACCTGGCACATAGTTAGACCTGATAAATAACAGCTCCTGTTGAATTATAGCTTTTATTAAATATTAAATATTGTTGATGACAAGTAACCAGAGGTTTAATAAACTCAAACAACACCTCTTTCTGGGGGATGACAGGATCTTACATAATATAGCTCCCTGGTTTTCCTTTCTTTTGTTGATTATCCCTGACAATGTATTAATAATTGTATATTTTTGTCATTATCATTGTCAAATAAATTAAAGTTTTATTGTCCTAAGTGAGCCAAACCAGTTGAGTAGCACCATTTATAGAAATGTATCTTCATGAGGCTTTTCCCTGTCTGAATGTTTCCTTGTTAAAATAGCACCTAGGCACACATCCATCACAACACTCACCATAACAGTGAGTTCATTGAGTCCAAAGCAGTCACCTTAATCAGGAGCTGCCTCTGTATTACCTGAACCAACAGAGTCTGGCATTCATTGAAGGCTACTGGTTTTATCTCCTGTCCCTTATGCTTAATCTTGTTATAAACAACAAATCTGATATTATTATAAATTTCAATCAGCTGGAACAGACCAGTGGAAATGGCCATCCTGGATCTCAGGGCTCAAATTTACAACCCTCTCCTTAATCATAATGTGCTTTCAGGGCAGCTAAGTTCAGTGATCTTGTTTCTATGGCTTTCATTTCAGTATTGGCAAAAGTAATTAATTTTACTGGATTATAAATAGATACGGCAATTTAGTAAAGCACCATACCTCCAAAGGGACCAGCAGAGAACTATCCTCTTGTGTCATCTGCTAACAGCACGACACATCTGCCCAGCACTGCCTGATGTCTCAAGTCCAGACAATCTGAGTTCAGTGTTTGTTAACTGTCGACAGTTCACTAATATCGCAGAGGTATAATAGTAGGATAGAATTAGAATCACACTAGAAAAACATACAACTTTAACATTTGACCTCTCTCCCATTTTCTTCTTAGAGCCAAACATTTACCTGCTGATAGAACAGAATGGCCTGCCAATTGCATTTCTTTTTCTGTCCATATGATTTCTCTGAAAGTTATGTATTTTATTCAAGATCACTAAAAAACCCAATGATGAACACAAAATCAAATTTATTATTGTTACATCTGGTCAACATGATGGCATTGGCAGACATGGCTCACTTCTCCACACAACCACATCAAAAACATAACTAAAATGTAGAACAACCATCACTCAGAACCATCGGAAACCAAGTTGAATGGAAGTCTGACAACCATGGAATTAAAGAAACCACATGCATCCAGACTGGTAGGAGGGGTACAGAGCTGGCCCCTCCTACCAGTGGGCTGGCCCCTCACCTGCGTGTGGTGGATGAAAATTTGGGAGGCATATCTCAAGATCCAGGAGTCCCACCCCACACCAGACCCCCCAGCTCCACATCTGACTCCCCCAGTCCAGGGTTCCAGTGCCAGCAAGATAAGTGCCCACAACTTCTGGCTGCAAAAACTAGTGGGGATTGGATCGGTGGAAGAAACTGCTGGAGCCCCAAGCAGTTCCTCTTAAAGAACCCACATGGAATCATCTACTCAGACTCACTCCCCCTGAGTTCTAGCAGCTTGAAAGGTGCCAGTGGTACACAGGGAGGAACTGAAGTGTATGGCATCAAGGTGAGCAGAAGCCATTGTTCATTCTCTAAACCCTCCCCAGAGAAAGGCTGCAAGCTGAGACTCCACTAACCTGGCTATTCTACCTTGGAGATCCCAAGAGACTCCATCCCTCCCAAATTACAGGCATACTCAAACTACTTTTCCATGTGTATGGCAGACTCTGGCTCATACTTCATAACCTCCTAAATCCTATCAAACAAGCAACAGCTGGCCTCAGTGAGCCCCTAGCCTGGTAGTAGGAGCAGCCAGCCTAGATTCACAGCTTGGCTTTGCCTGGGAATCGCCAAGCCCAGTACAAGTAGCAATGTCTCAGATTGCTTTATAGCTCATGCAGGGTGGCCCCAGGCAGAACACAAGTGGGGGCTGACAATGGCCTGCACCACCCCCAGAAACCTCTGAGCCTGTACACCCTGTGGACAGCTACAGACCATGTTGGAGCACCACCACCCTGCCCCTGAACAGGTGACCCTCCACGCATGGTGCAAGTCAGTAGTCAGTGGTCATAGCCAGTCCTTGCAGCTGAATGGCATGGGTAAATCATTCCCACTGAACTGACAACAGCAATGAAGACTCAACTACAAGAGGAGAGTGTACTCAGCCCACAGAAAGGGCACACCTCGATACCCAGCTTGGGGGATAAGGGAAGCTGTACCAGTGGATCCTACAGGATGCCAACCTACTACATTAGGGCATAACCAAGACACTGAGTGTTAGCAACTCAACCTATACATAAAAACAAACACAGAAAGGCTGCCCAAATGAGGAGACAAAGAAATATGGCCCAAATGAAAGAAAAGGAACTAAACAAAATGGAGGTAAGAAATCTATCAGATGCAGAGTTCAAAACAGTGGTTATAAGGATGCTCAAGGAACTTAGTGAGGACCTCAGCAGCATGAAAAAGATCCTGTCAGAAATGAAGGATACACTAACTGAAATAAAGAGCAATTTACAGGGAAACAACAGAAAACAACACCAGACTGGATACAGCTGAAAATCAAATCAATGAGTTGGAACCTAAGGAAACAAAAAATGACCAATGAAAACAAGAAGGAAAAAGAATCCAAATAACAAGGATTGTGTGAGCAGCCTCTGGGATGATTTCAAGCATTCCAAAATTTGCATCAAAGAGGTGCCAAACAGAAAAGAAAGAGCAAGAATTGGAAACCTATTTGAAAAAATAATGAAAGAATACTTCCATAATTTGGTGAAAGAAACAGACATACAAGTCCAGGAAGCACAGAGTCCCAAACAAGATGGAAGCAAAGAGGCCCACTCCAAGACATATCATACTTAAAGTGCCAAAGGTTAAAGATAAAGAGAGAATCTTAAAAGCAGCAAGAGAAAAGAGGTTAGTTACCTATAGGGGAGTTCCCATAAGACTGTCAGCTGATTTCTCAAAAGAAACTTTGCAAGCTAGAAAGGACTGGCAAGAAATATTCAAAGTCATAAAAAGCTAGGACCTACAGCCAAGACTGCTCTACCCAGCAAAGCTATCATTTAGAATGGAAGAGCAGATGAAGAGCTTCCCAGACAAGAGAAAACGAAAGGAGTTCATCATCACCAAACCATTATTATATGAAATGTTAAAGGGATTTTTTAAGGAAAAAGAAGATCAAAACTATGAACAATAAAATAATAAAAAATACATATCATTCAACAATTGAATCTAAAAAATACACTTAGCAAACAAGAAGAACAGAGACAGAATCATGGATCAGAAAGAGTTTTGATGGCTGCCAGATGGGAGGGTGGTGTGTGGGAATGGGTAAAGAGGTGAAGGGATTAGGAAGTACAAATAGGTAGTTACAGAGTAGCCATAGGGATGTAAAGTACAATATAGGAAATGGAGTAGCCAAAGAACCTATGCATGACCCATGGACATGAACAATAGTGTGGAGATTGCCGGTGTGGGGGTGCTGGGTAGAGTGGGGCAAAGGGGCAAAAATTAAAATAAGTGTAATAGCATAATCAATAAAATATAATTAAAAGAAAAAAGTTTTAATAAAAAATGATCCAATTTCCTAAGCAGCTACAGGGAGGAAAAAAGCAGAAAAGTAACAATTTTTATAAGAATATATATATATATATATTTAATCCTGATTATAATTAGCTATTTTCTGAGGCCTTCTCCATATTTTTCATTTGTCTAAATCCCTTTGGGCATTTAGACCCTAGCAAACCATTCTATTTGGAATTTTAGTTCTGTGGACTGCTCTGTGAACTGATACACATTTTGTGACCCAAACGTCAAAAAAATAATTGTCACAACTAGCAGACAGGTGCAGAAGCACTGCCTTTGCCAGACTCCACATGCAATGGTTCTACGATGGCCTACTAGTTTTCAGTGTGAAGACAGGGGAAGGGACAATTCTGCAGTCTGTCTATACTGGGGCATTCTGCAGTATAGAAACAGCAGAGAAACCAGAAACTGCAAAGTCCTAGCAGAAATACTCTCAACTTCTGTTCTCGAGAACCAGGCACAAACATTTCTGAATGGAAACCTCAGGTAGATGAGCCCCCAGGAATACCAGAATCATCCCTCAGAAGGAATTTTAGGCTGTACTGGACATGCTGTAAAGTTGTCAGCACTGGTGCTTTAGGAAGAGAAAAGCATCATTTTTTTCATCCCAACATAGGCCTTTATGCTTGAGATGCACATCCATACTGACAGAAAAGGATTAGGATCTTGAAATAGTCATCAAGTGTTGGAAAAAGACCAGAGAAGAAAGAAGTAGTCATCACATGGAAACCCAACAAGGGGTTTTTCACCCCTGTCCTATAGGTGGTTCTTGATTGACTCAATGATTGTTGCCAAGCCCCATAGGACCTCTGGAGGCACTATAGGTACCAAACTGTAGATGCCCTCCCTAAAGTCTGAATGACAACAACAATAACAACTGTCATGACAAAAGTGACTTCTTCACTGCTGCTAACACCACTGTGCTGACTGGGTGATCTCAGAACTATAAATAAAGCAAGGTAAGGAGAAGAGCATAAGAACTCCTTCACATGTCTCTGTGGTGGTTGTCCTGGAATTCAGGAGAAGAATCTGAGGTTGGGTAGGTGTTCAAGATACTGTAGGTCTCGAATATGAGAGTCCAGAACCATGAGCTGTCAAGCTAGCTCTCAGTGCAGAAACAGACAATCAATCACATATAACTTTAAACTCTAACTGTGAATAATTGATTTAAAAGCGACATCTATAATTCCTTGAAATTTTATTTTATTTTTTTAATTTTATTTTAATTGTTTTTTATTTTTATTATTTTTTATTTTTTTAAATTCCTTGAAATTTTTGCATCAGATTTTTCCTTGGAGCATTTAAAACATAAAGATTGTGGAAGATAGAGAAAACTCTGAACAAATAGTCAGGAAATTGTGTAAATTTTGCTCTTTTCATTATCCTAGCATTTTTGTAGTTGTGGACACACATATTGCCCATAATTTTAAAGAAATTTTAAGTTATCTTTGAGCCTCCTGGTGACCTTGTTCATCCATGTCTCTTTACTTCCTTTCATTTGTATCTTGGAAAAATGCTTCTTGGATTTGTTTTTTAATTTTTTATTGTTCAATTATAGTTCTCTGCATTTACCCCTTACCACTCCCCCACAGCAGCCATCCCTACCTCCCTCCCCTACTTCCAACCCACACCCTTGGTTTTGTTCATGTGTTCCTTTATAGTTGTTCCTGAAAACCCCTCCTCCCTTCCCCTCATTATCCCCTACCACCTCCACTCTGGTTACGTTCAGATTGTTCTTAATCTCATTGTCTCTGGTCATATTTTGCTTGCTTGTTTGTTTTGTTGATTAGGTTCCAGCTAAAGGTGAGATCATGTGGTATTTGTCCCTTACCACCTGACTTATTTCACTCAGCATAATGCTCTCCATTTCCATCCATGCTGTTGCAAAGAGTAGGAGCTCCTTCTTTCTCTCTGCTGCATGGTATTCCATTGTGTATATGTACCACAGTTTTTTTATCCATTCATTTACTGATGGACACTTAGGTTGCTTCTAGCACTTGGCTATTGTAAATTGTGCTGCTATGAATGTGACTCTTCATTTGTAAAATAAAGCTTATTTAAAAGCTAAAAAGTTTTCAGGTACCCTTGTTTTTCACTGTTGAGAGCCTTAGAAACCAGTAGCCACTGAATGAGCCATTGGACTACAGCGAGTGTGGAATGTTCTTTCTATAGTCTGAAGAACTGAATCAGTGCATACCTAGAAAAAGGCCTCTGAGTTTGCTGAGAACTTGCTGTGCAAGTACGTGATGACTCTATGCAGGTCATCACGTAACAGCCCAGCTCCAGCTCCAGCTCCAGGTCTGGGACACAACAGTCAGGCCAGTTATGAAGAAGTTGATATAAATCCTCAGCAACTGTCTTCCTCAAACAATTAGAATAGAATAATTTGTATTAAAAAATCAGCATGCAAAAGAAACAAACCAAAGTGCTAGGAAGCAACTACCTCCACAAAAATATGCTGAATTTTCAGGAAAGATAGAAAGTATCTGCTTTAGATACAAACAGGATTATAAATAGTTTTTGTGTTAAATAAGAGGAAACCAAAGTGGTAGGAGGTGGTACGTGATCAAATGGAACCACAGTAACAAATAAAATCGGCACTGAAAGCACGAATTACCTCAGACAGGGAAGACGGAAGGAGATGAGGTGGAAGGGCACATTCAGTGGCCGCCGATGTTAATGCAGACTGATCAAGGCTGAAGCCAGCTTCAAATGACAGGTATTCTCCTCGGGCAGTAAGCAACAAAAATCTAATAAAGAAAATTCCTAATTTGAAAGAATAGATCGCAAATTGAAAGTTGAGAGGAATCACCATAACTGAGAAAAATAAATGAATAGAGATTAATTCCAACACATGATTTAATGAAAATGTAATACATATTTAAGTCACTCATTCCTAACAGAAAAGACATCATATTTTCATTTCAGTAATAAAATAATAACAAAGAAATGCTCCTACCAGTATTTGAGAGAAAACGACCATGCCAGAAGTATCATATATCCAGCCCAGATGATAATTTCACGTATGATTAAAAAGGTAACTTCAGATATGCTACCAATGCATTCATTCTATTTAAAATTGCTTATGCATTTTTTACCAAGTAAGAAAACAGAATTAAGCAATCACGGAAGATTGGGAAATTGTGGTAGCAAACAGCTGGTAGTAAGAATTGAATATAAATACAAATAATTCATAAGAAGAAGATAAAATTATCTTCTCCCCCCTCACAGACATGCCTTATAGAACTTCCTGCTCACAGCTGGGAGAAGGAATGCTAAATCTGTCAAGATGAAGAAAAGGAAGGATCATGTGAAGCTTAGAGTCCAAAGCAGCAGACATCTTCAGACCTTGGTCAGCACGGATGAAGAGAGGCAGAGAAGCTGCAGCAGTCTCTGCCCTTGGGTTTGGCAGTGAAGGAGCTAAAATGATCCAGACATGCTCATCTGAGGGGTGGTAAAAAAATTTTAATTAAAAAAAATTATACTTGAAAACCTAAAGCTTATAAATATTATTCCTATAATACATAAAATTAAAAATATTTAAATTAATTATGTAAAAATTGATGTTATTTATAACTTAAAAAGTAATCTGAAATTAAAATAACAAAAGCACATTCCTAATATTTCATTAAAGACAGTAATTTAATATTAGATTACTAGAGATTCATAATTATTTAGACCAACTGTTTATCTTCCAAACCCCTGTAATAAAAGCAAATAAAGCATTTTCTGGTGAGATGGAGTTAAGGAATTTTTTAATGACAGCAATAAAATGAATTATAACTAGGCTGAGAAACATCAGACATTGTTTAGATAAGTCAAAGTGGCTAACTAGCTTTAGTTATAAACTAGTTATAAACTAGCTTTAGTTAGCCACTTTAAGTGGCTTTAAAGCAACATTCAATAATTGGTTGCATACAGAGGGGCACTCAAGATGGTACAGGACAGTTTTTCATTAACAGATGAAAAAATATATTTAAGAAAACATACATATACTGTTATTAAGCTAAAATTAAAGCAGAAAAGCTTAAACCAGGATAAAAGTATTATTTTATTTATATTAATAAGTCAGAATTAATATCAGATATAGTTATACTGAAACTTTAAGCAAGTATTAAAACTTTAAGTATAAATAGAAATATGAGTAAAAGAGTGAAATTTTAAAATAATACCAGCTCATGGTAAGTCATATAGGTAAAATATAGAATATCAGGATATCTGAATAATAGAGTATATTGAAGTGTTTATTTGCAGAAATATCCCTTCTTTGGAAATATTCATGCATCATCTATAAAAGTAATTATATAAGATACCATAAAATATATTTAAAGATTATCCCCAAATAGTTTATCCATA